>JBBPFJ010000816.1:0-46281 GCA_037975025.1 Excoecaria agallocha | reverse complement strand
TTTCCAATTTGAAGAAATATCACCAGTAATGCCCAGCTTAGTTTTGCAGTTTTTCCATGACCACTTTTTTTAGTTCAGTTCTGTAGTTTCGCTAGAAGCATTATTTTGTTATTCTTTAGCTCAGCTCAGTAGTTTCGCCATGAGCACATTTTGGTATTTTTAGCTCTATTTGGCAATTTTGCCAGGAGCATTACTTGTTATTTTAGCTTAATTCGGCATTTTTGCCAAGAGCACACTTTGTTATTTTAGATCAATTTGGCAGTTTTGCCACAAACATCTATGTTGAAGCTCAGCTCAATAGCTAAAGCTACAAGTATATTCATTAATAATATAAGTCGCTTATTCGGAAACTTAAGCCATGAGTGTACTCATTATTTAATTGTTTATCAATGCCTTAACACTTATTAGTTTGTTGCTCAAATTGAAGTTTAACATTTTCCTTTTGATGATTTCAAATGATATTTATATTTAAATTAGCTCGGCATATTATTCGTGATAAAATATTAATTATTAACTTGATTATTCCTTTTTTTTTCAAACACAAGACAAAAATGAGCTAAAAAAGATATAGTTCGGAGATCGAAGATCGTGGAAAGTGAAGAGTATTTCATTTACAAATTTATTACAAAAAGAAAAAAAGAGGTTTGTCCAGAAATGCCAACATCGACTGCTATAATTAAAAGAAAAATCCTAAGTACTCTTCATCTGGTTCCACCTCTTTCATCTAGGCGAAGTCTTCATTAGGGTATTTCTTTTTAACACATTTTTTAGCTTAGCACCTTAGTAGATGCATTTATCAACTGCTAAGTCCAGAGCTTGATCTTTAGGCTCCACACATTTTTCTCAAGCTCGGTATGAGCATTCTCCAAGTTAGCTTTATTAGTTCAGACATTCTCCAATTCAACCTCGGAAGTTTGATGCTCATCTTTCTCTTTGGCGAGTAAAGCCTCCACCTCAGTGATCTTCTGGGCAGCCTTCTCTACTACTTTGTTTTTGGATTTCGATGCCTTTTTAGCTTTGGCCTAAGATTTATCAGATTTCTGGGTCGAGCTAGAGATTGCTTGATCAACCTTTTCAAGCTTCTTTTTCAGGTCAATCGAGGTTTTTTTCTCCTCCCTTACCAAGCTTAGAAGCATGCTCATCTTATTGATAATAGCATTTGATATAATACAGTTTTGTATAAAAAGGTTATGTTAGTATATAAAAAAAGAAGGGCTCTAACATTATACCTCAACTGATGCCTTTAAATAACACTGGATAGGCAATCAATGGTAAGATTGAGTAGGGGTGTTACCTCATTTGGTATACAAGTGACGAAGTGAAATAAGCTTGTGAACTTGGGGTTACTCGAGCAGCAGCCCTAAGGATCTTGCTACCAAAATTCCTAAACTTTATCTAGCATTTTATTAAATCTTTCATTCCATTTAGGGGAAGGAAAGGATGAGCCTGCTGCCAATGTTCAGGCAAGGGTTGGATTAGGTAAAAGAACTATAGGTCTGACTGAAGGAGAAGGATTATTTGATAGAAATGTTGGCAATGTGTCGAATATTGTTATGGCATTAGAAGGACTATTTCTTTGGAGTTTGACATTAGGAAAAATTAAGGCAGGACTTTTAAAAGTAGCCATAGAAGTGATCGAAGCCTGTCTAGCCATGGCAGGAGCTTACGATGCATTTGCTTAAGCCGAGCTCTCCCAAATCTTGGTTCTTTTCTCTTTCATTTTCTTGCCTAAGGAATGCTTATCCGCTCTCTTTATAACTGTAAAATAAGAACATAATGAGAAAAAATTAGATTTTGTTTGACCATTACAGAAAGTGATTACCTCATTTATTCCTTTAATCTCCTCGATGAGAGAAAGGGTCAAGTAACTGATAAATATGTATCTTATCTTGGGCAAGCTTTCTCCACCAATCTAAATTTTTTTTCCTCTTCCTCGCTCAACAACAAACTGTTGTCATTCCTGTTGATAAAATACCTTTAGAAAGTTCGGATAGGAAAGTCGTGCTCACTCTCTAAGATAAAAAATGGTATTTTTAGTTTTTAATGAGTCCAACTCCCCTGAAAAATGCCATATCCGGCCTGAGCTTGGATATAATTATAGTCCTTTATCATTATCTGAAGTCTAACCATATGGATCACCCTAAACAACTTGACTGTGAGATCAATACTCTATTCAGTAGTCTAAATTTGTAAGGCTAATAAAGTAAGCCAAGCATTAGGATGGAGCTAACTTATGGTGTCGTCGTAATACTTCAGGAATGATACTTCAAATTGAGTTGAAGGGATAGTAACTCCAGCTTGGAAGTCAACCTCATAAAGAACAAATTTTTTCTTGTCATTTAAATTAGTATCTACTTGAAGGTGAGGACTTAGAGAAACCAGAACATACTAGTTTGATATTCCTAATTTTATCCTTAGAAGGTGGATGTCATTAGTTCGGATGGTCGAACTAATCTTCAAAACTCGGGGATTGGTTCTCGATTACCCTTTTTTAGGTCTGGGTTTGATCGGAATTAGAGCTTGGGATACTGGAATTTCTATGGGAGCACTCTCTAAGGGTGCACTATTGGGTCTATTCTTGATTGGAGTTTGAAACATTGGAAGTTCTATTGGTACGCTCACTCTGGATGCATTATTGGCAAAAGTGCTCAACGTACTGTCATCCAAAAGACCTTCGCTAAGCTTAATATCCTTAGAGCCTACTGACCCACTCATTTTGGCTATAAATAAATAAGAAAATATAAATATTAGAACAAGAAAAAGATCAAAGTCACTAGTGAAGATTAAGGAATGAAATTGAGAAAGAAATGAAGAATGCAAGAATATAGTGAAGTAGGAGAAAGCAAAGTGAAGATGGAAAAGAAAACAAGATCGCAAAATTAAAAAAGGTAAAAATGCAAAAATGAGAAAGGATTTTATAGAAAAATGGTGCCATTAGATGGGTTCCACGTGTTCGGATTGGATATGCTTATTTTTACAGCTTGAAGGCATTGATGTTATTGTGTGGGAATCAAAGCATAGTAATTACAGTTGTCATTTGAGAAAAATTAGAAGATATTATTGCAACAATTATTACTATGAGATCAAAGAGATGCCTCATTTAATAAAGGTGTTAGACGTGTCAGTGTCCCAAACAGTCAAAATGTCTTTATAAGATAAATGTCTTGTACCTCGGGGGAGACTTGGTTAACTGGACTCTTACAAGTAGTTCGATACTCAAGTTATCTGGTTAGCTAGAATCTGAGCTGATACCTAGTGGTGTCATTTTAAGAAGTTTCACTTGGATAAGGACTCATAGCTACTTAAAGAGGTGGTACTCCTATTTCGAAAACCTAGCTTAGTTTCCTGAGTAGATTACACGTCTTCCTCAATAGGAGTCTTATGGATTTCCTAGTCAGGGAACCGAATCCTAACTATAATAGGATTCTTAGTCCTTTAAATAAAAAGGGTATTGGGTATTAGGTATTTTTCTATTTTGGTTCATTTTTACTTGAAAACATATCTCGTAAAGCTTTTACTAACTTAACTGTCAGAGATTTCCCATATAAAAAATTCTACCAAAACTTTTTGTTTTCAAGTACCTTGAAAGTCATGAAAAACATTATCGTTCAAGTCGAACCTAAGTAACAGTTCGGTAAAATTAAACTATTATCAAATACTAATATATTAATGGTTCAAAAATGAATTAATGGGTAAAAAGTTCATAAAAGTGTTAAGGCATTTTACAAAACATCGCATATAACTTAAAGATTTTGAATGGGGGCATCTACCCACCCTGAAATACATGTAGCTTTACTAGTGGATGACAAATGCACATAAATTAACACTTAAAGGGAGTATGTGATGCAAGCATAGATCAATAAACTAAAAAAGTTAAAGATAAGGAGCAAAGTCTTCTTAATGGATCGATTATTAGGCAAATGGATAAAAGGTTTAAGGAGACAAGCTAATTTTGCAAATAGATTCGTAGAAAATGGCATTACATTAGAGAAGAAAGTCATTCGAAGGAGTTAGACATGCTAAACATGTCTTACAAGCATTCAAGGATATGGCCAAGCATTTGGAAGTTTAATGATCATAATTAATAAAGGAAGGGACTATGAATAAGACTATGCATAGAGTTATACAAAGTTAGTAGCATGCATATGTGGAGCATGCAGCCATGCGTGGGTTATAACACACGCCCATATGGTTCTATGCTTCTTCAAGCCTTTTAGCCATGCAAAATGGCACGCTACTTACGGGTTTAGACATGCATACCTGTAGGGTTTTCTGTTTATCAAAGCCAAATTTTTAGATATTTCTGAAGTTACGTGCACTAGAGAAGTTTCACTTCGAACACAGCCGTGTGGCTTTATTTGACATGATCATACCTAGACCGAAATTTCATTTAATTGTTAGTTTTTTCTTTTTAGTTTAGTTAGGTTAAATTGTTTAATTTAGATTAAACATTTTGAAAATTGAATTTGCATCTATTTATTCTTGATCTTTTGATCTAAGTTTCTATTTCCATTTGTTATTTAATAGTTTAGTATGATAACTTTTATAGATTTATTAATGTTCATACTAACTGTCTGTTTGAAATTTCGAATTCGACAATAATTTTGAGATTGCGCATCAATTAGGTATCAAAGCAATTGTGGTAGGTACGTTTTTAATCTATATTGAATTTGTTATTCTAGTTAGTCCTCTTCATCTAAAAACCTTTCAAAAAAATTAATATGTAAAATTCGATTTGGATCATGATAGGCAACACACACACGCACGCGCACACGCTTGCGGGCGCGCGCGCACACGCACACACACACATATATATAGATATATATAATACAAAAGTTAGTGAAGTGTTTCAAAAAGAAACTCAAAAAATTTTGTGAAAATTCAAGGCAACTAAATTTTAACCATGTGAGTTACAAAATTTCATTAGTTTATGAATGCTTGAAGTTTAATTTGGCTAATTAGGATTGATTCACTTTCATTATAATTCGGTGTTCCCTTTTAAGAACTTGAATTCTGTATATTTGCATCCCAGTTGTCTTTATTGCATTCTTTTTTTGTTTGCTCAAACATTGGAATAATCAAAGCATGCATATCATTCATCTTGTGTGCTTATATATAAATAATTTTTTGAACACGTGTACTCCTACCTTTAGACTTTGCTTTTGTTTTTCCTATTAGGATTGTTTTTTATATTCCTTAAATTGCTATTGTTTTGCTTAGTTGATTGTTTTGGTTCTTAAACACTATCGAAAGAGAAAATCTAAAGTGGTAAAAGGCAAGAAAGTATAAGTACATAAGAGGGCAAAAACCAATTTTAAGTGAAAAAAAAGTGGAGGGACATCTTTGAAAGTATACACGTGAGTGAGTGGTTGTGAGACTATTTTCTTGTTTTAACCTTTGTTTTGTAGCAAAATGTCTTCAAATAAGGGAACTAATCAACTTCCCAAAGAGAGTGGCAAGCAAAGTACTAATAGTTTCACCTTGCAAGCTATGCAACTATAGAGTTTTCAAAGATTCGTGAGCGATTTAATGTAGTAGTTGTGGATTAGGGTGTGTAAATGATCGATTTGGTTTGATTTTAGATCGAACCAAAAAATCAAAAATTGAAGTTTAAAAAACATAATAACCAAACCAAAATTGAAGTTTTTAGAATCGAAAATCGAATGGATCGAAATAATTTTGATCGGTTTGGTTCGATTCAATCGATTTTGAATGAAATATGGGCTTAAATGTAAACTGTGTTTAAATGGCCCAACTTAGACTGTTGCTTGAGATCTAAAAGGCAAAAATATTAGGCCTTAACTTGATGGCCCAACTTTAAGCATCAAGTACTTCCATTTAAGCAATTGGTCTTAACTTGATGCTTCAGATCTATAAAATTCAAAGATGGGGATGTTGTTGGTGATGTCACTATGATGCTTATTTTTATTTTTTTCTTGTCATCTTCTCTATCATCATCTTGATGTTTCTTCTTATGTGATTTCTTGTCGTCGTCCTCCTTCTCATCACCATGTTGCTTCTTCTTGTGCTTTTTCTTATAATCCTCCTCCTCATCATCATTGTGGTGCTTCTTCTTATGCTTTTTTCTTGAGGAGTTGCTTGAGGTTGTTGAAGGAGCTAGGGTTTTCCAATATATATATATATATATATATATATATAACGGTGAGTTTGAAAATTTCGGTTGGTTTGGTTCCTTCGATTTTTTAATTTTAAGAATCAAAATGAATAAACCTATCTTTTATTTTAGTCCAGAACCGAATGAATCGAAATAATAGAACCAAACTGATCAAAATTCATTCGATTTTATTCGGTTCTAGATTTTGATTCAGTTTTGCACATCCCTATTATGGATAAACATGAGAGTGCCATAGCTAATGCTAGACACATAGTACCATATCCAACACTAGAGGGGTTGGGAATAGAATAAGGCAATCCAATAGTGACGTTGGTGACAATTTGGATGAATTTCAAAATTTAAATAGAAATAGGAGGGAGGATAAATAATATAAGATAGGATATATAGTTATATCAACTCTATCAAAAATGAAATTACCATCCTTTAAAACCCAATGTGACCAAATAAAAATTTAAAAATTCAATAGTAAAAAACATATAAATTTATGGACCTAGAGATGCATTTTGCCTTAAAAAAGTCATAGCTTTTTTTATTTTTTTTAGAAAATCATAATTCTAATTATTATCTCAATTAAAGTGAATTAATTTATTAATTTTTTGTATTTTTTTATTATATTGGATACCAAACATATTTCACGCAACAAAATAAATAATTCAATTTAAATTTTCAGTACATAAGTTTTGCTCTTAACAACTATTTTAGGTTTTAGTGACAAATTTTCCATTTTTAGCCACGAATATGCCCAGTGAAGATATTAGTATTTTTACGTATGGATATTTAAACTTTTAGCGACAAGTTTTCACTTTTAACAATTTGTTTTTTGGTTTAATAGATAGTTTTTATATTTCTATTGACTGGATTCATCTTTTTAGCAATGGAATTTTGCAATTAGCAAGGAATATTTTACTTTTAGTGATTGATATTTACTGTTGCTAAAAAGAGCAGTCAATGTAAATTCATTGCTAAAAGCTATCGTTTGGTGACACATTTAAGGACAATTTTTTGTACTTCAATGGTAGTTTTTCGTCGCTTGTTGTTATTTTTTTCTTTTGTGGTGATCGTTATGAATCATGTTAGATAACCGTAACCATTGGATTTAAGCTTGAGTAATTTAAATTTATGAAATTCTAACTTTTATTAATGCAAATTAAATTTTTATTAGTAATATATATATATATATATATATATATATATATATATATATGAATTACAGATAAAATTATAAAATTTCAAAATAAGCATGATACATGAAATTAATGAAGTTTTTGGAATATACTTTTAAATTTTTTGAATGAAAATAGTGGATAGTAGTAACATACCGCAGATAATTTGACTTTTAACGTAAACTCAATCCATTTGTTGTTTATACAAAAACTGTTGGATCATTTTTCACACATAAAACGAAAGTAACCTCCAAATTGAGAGAATATAATTGTATGATAAAAATTAAAACTGCATTCAAATTTAGTTAGCATATATAAACCAAATTTAAAAAAATACATATAAAATTTGGATAAATACAAAAATTAAAATTGAAATAAAAAATCTCAAATACCAGTTTATTTAAAAAAATTAAAAAATAAAAGAAATATAAAACTAAGGATAATTAATAAATATTAGAAATCCAAATCTATAAGAGATGCTTAAAGAAAACAGAAAAAATTAAAAACATAAAAATTTAAATTAAGAAAAAAGAAAGAGGAACGGGCTACGCTTTAAAAAAAAAGAAGCAGGGTATTGAAATTCCGGGCAAAGGTGAAGTCGTAATAGTAAATCTGACATGTAAAAGGAGCAGTAAAAGGGAAGTGAGAATTCTGAAACTAAGCAGCCAAGGTGGGATAGTACAATCGAACCTCAAGAATGAAGTCCTATCTGGAAAGAAATTGTTGCAGAATATTTGTCCTTACTTGAACAAGTATAGAACGTTCTCTCATTGCCCAAGGTATACTAAAGGGATAAGAGAAAGCAACCAAAGTAAAAGAAGGGAAGAAAGACAGTTAACAGTAGGAATTAGCCACCGTTTGAAGAAAGAGGAACGGAACAGACCAGCTCTACTCACTCAACAATAGGAAAGGAATGCAGTGAGGGGAGACAAGAATGAGAGGAAAAAGGAGTAAGTGAGTTCAAAAAATAAGGGAGAAGGTCGGTACTACTTAATTCATTTTCTTTAAGAATGAGTAGGTAAGGTCCAGTTGTTGGGGTTTAGGTAACTAGTACAGGTTCCAACACTTACTTTACAAAGAGTATAGAAGCTCACAAGCGCTTTTTCTTTTTAAATAAAGAAAGTTAGGAGGATATGGCTTTCTATAAAAAGGATGATGGTTGAAAGGGGTACAGCAAGGTATGTGGACTTACGAAAGCCTCAAACTTGTTATAAAAATTTATAGCTAATTAAAACAATTAACACCAATTAGTAATAAACATATCAAGGATTTCAAGTAAACTAGCAGCAGCAACAACATCAGCACCACCACCAATAATAATAATAATAATAATAATAATAATAATAATAAAATTGATAACAATTAAATCAACAAAAAATTTAGAATAGCATGTGAATTTGTGGATTGAAACACGTCAAATTGCATTGTCTTTTGAGAGGAAATGGTCCATCTGCACCGAGTAAAAATTAACCACGTCCCCCTCGCAAGATACTTCAATCTAAGGGTGAGCAAAAAACAAAAATCAAAATTTCAGTTAACAAAAAAATCGATTCAAAATCGTACTAATTTTTAAGTTAATCGAACCGAAAATTTAGATTTATGATTTTTATTTTTAAAAATAAGTTAACCAAATCGATTTGAAACTGATCTATATATACATTTTATAAATTACATTTTAAATTTTACATTTATATTGTTCAATATTTGTGTAATTTATAAATATTATAATATATAACTTTCTAAAATATTATTAAAATATATATTTTTAGTAAATAAATATTAAAATTATTATTATTATTTTATTTATTATAAGTGCATAATTAGTATTCTATCGTTAGTTTCATATTGACTATATTTAATTTTTATAATTTATTATGAAATTTTTATTTTTATTTTGATTATTTTAAAAGATATTGTATTTAATTTGTATCTTTTTCATTTCTAAAGCATTTTTAACTATTAAAAATAATATTACAAATTGTATAATTTATTAAATTTATATATTAAATTTTTTTAATGATCAACCGATAAATCAATTCAAAAAATTAAGTTAAAAACCAAAACCTATATAATGATTAACCAAAATAAATGGACCGGTTTAATAAAATTATTAATAGACCGGTTAACCAATCCATGCTCACCGCTACTTCAACCCGTTGAAATTTTTATGTGCAGCTAAAAAATTCCTGAATCGATTATTTCCGATACTCAAATAAAAATTTATTACAAATAGTAAACTAAATTTAACAAAAGAATTTTGATATTTCTTCGTTGCCAATAATGTAAAAATGGATTTGGTGGGTGATCATAGGTGGTTGGATTTTGCAAAGTAAGATAAACTTTTATTTTTTGTTTCAAATACAATAAGATTTGCTTTTTCCAATAGTAAAAAAACAAATATATTAAAAGCTATGTAATATATATTCTTTTAGGGGTGTGCAAAACCGAACCAAAATCAAATCAAATAGATTTTGGTCTATTTGATTTGGTTTTCAGTTCATTCGGTTATGAACCAAAATATAAAATTAACTTAATCGATTCGATTCGGTTCTTGAAATTGAAAAATTGAAGGAACCGAACCGATCGAAATTTTTAAACATATATGTTTTATAGTATTATAATATCAAATTAGATATCCTAGCTTATATTAAGACCATCAGGTCTTGAGTTCAAATCCTAGTAGGCACAAATTTTTGGTTTCTTAATTTTGTTACTTTAATATTTTTACAAGTGAATTAAAATTAAAATTTAGAAGTGAATTAAAATATAAATTTAAATTCTTAATTTATTAAATTGAGTAGTAGAATCAAATTTTTTTTTACTTTAATTTTTTTTACAAGTGAATTAAAATATAAATTTAAATTCTTAATTTATTAAATTGAGTAGTAGAGAATTAGTTTTAGACATAAATTAAAATATAAATTTAAATCATTAATTTATTAAATTGAGTAGTAAAGTATTACCATTCTCAATTTTTTTACTTTAATTGTTTTTACAAGTTAATTAAAACTAAAATTTAGAAGTGAATTAAAATATGAATTTAAATCCTTAATTTATTAAATTGAGTAGTAGAGTATTAGTGTTCTCAATTTTTTTACTTTAATTTTTTTTACAAGTGAATTAAAATTAAAATTTAAAAATGAATTAAAATATGATTTTAAATTCTTAATTTATTAAATTGAGTAGTAGAGTATTAGTGTAATCAATTTTTTTACTTTAATTTTTGTTTACAAGTGAATTAAAATTAAAATTTAGAAGTGACTTAAAATATAAATTTAAATCCTTAATTTATTAAATTGAGTAGTAGAGTATTAGTGATTAAATTAAAAATTAAATTTGTTGTATAATTGATAAATCAATTTGTTGTGTATAAAATTAAAATTTAGAAGTGAATTAAAATATAAATTAAAATACTTAATTTATTAAATTGAGTAGTAAAGTATTAGTGATTAAATTAAAAAATAAATTTGTTGTATAATTGATAATTGACAATAAATATTCATTTGGTACAAATATGAATATTTAGATTAATTTTTTTTATTTAATAATTTATATTAAATAAATTTAATGTTAATAAATAAATAAATATTCAATTGACACTATTTTTGTTTTTTTTACTTTAATCTTTTTTACCGTAGAAACTAGACTAAATCGGAGCCCATCAAACCAAATCATAGGCAGTCCTGAAACAGAGCCTGGTCTGTCTCTCCTAAATAACCCATATTAATTCAGAATCGGTTGGACCGAATTGAACCGATAGAAATTTTTTTGTTTCATTCAATTTTTAGTTCGATAAATTTCGGTTCGGTTCTTATATTTTTCAAATTTTGATTTTCAATTCTTTTGATTTGGTCCAAAATCGAACCGAACCGACCATTTCCACACCCCTATATTTTTTGATGAAAAACTAACTCTGCATCTTATGCAGTGATAAAAATCAATGTTGAGGTTAACATTAGTGGCCACAAAATGAGAAAAAAAAATAAAAGCAAAAAAATTAGGCATTAAGTGAGAAAAATCTGCCACTAACCTCAATTTTAACAACACAATTAACTTTAGTTTATGAGGTGTTTTGTTTCAATTTTTATAAGGAATTCTATTATGAATTAGACATGCAAAATATAAAATTTCACCCCAAAAAATATTTGCCAAACCAGAAGTAAGTAACATAGTATTAACCATATTCATAAGTATTCTATTTTTCTTTCTTCTACTCCATTTAATTGAGGTGAATAGAGAGGTGTTACTTGATGAACCATACCATGCAATTTACAAAATTCATTCATCCCATTTGATATGTATTTACAGTTTCTTTCATAATGCAAATTTTTAATTTTCTTATAAATTTTAAATTTATCAAACAATTCACTTTTGCAATTAATTAAATACACATAGCAATATTTAGTAAAATCATCAATAAAAGTAATAAAATATATTTTCAATTCCAATAATGATGATTCTCTTATCATAGGTTTAAAAAACTTTCTAGGTTGTTTAGCTTGAACACAAATGTAATATTTTTCCTTTTTATTAATTTCATGCCTTGGAATTAATTTTAAACCCATCATTCTTTTCATAGTATCAAAATTAACATGTCAAAGTATCATTACATTAAACAACAGCAATAGAAGAATCAACAAAAGACATTATTTTTAGATAATGACACTATATTTAATTTATATAATCTATTAACTAAATAACCTTTTCCAATAAAATTACAATGTCTAGTAATAACAACTTAAAGAAAATATTAAAACCATTTTGATCCAATAAAGATGTACTAATCAAGTTTTTCCTTAAACTGGGAACATGAAAAATACCATCTAAAATAAGAAAATTTCTGAAAAATAATTTCAACTTTATTTGTCATTTTTTCTAAGATTTGAGCCCCACTATCATTATCCAGACTCATAGATCTTGTATTTGAAACCGATAAGAGAAGAAAAATCTTTTTATTAGCACAAGCATAAACTTTAGCACCGAGTAAAAATTAATCGCGTCCCCCTCGCAAGATACTTCAACCCGTTAAAATTCTTGTATGCAACTAAAAATTTTCAGAATCGATTATTCCCGTACTCAAATAAAAATTGATTATAAATAGTAAACTAAATTTAACAAAAGAATTTTGATATTTCTCCGCAGCCAATAATGTAAAAATAGATTTGATGGGTGATTGTAGGTGGTTGTATTTTGCATATTAAGATAAACTTTTGTTTTTTGTTCAAATACAGTACGAGTTGCTTTTTCCAATAGTAAATAAAAAAAAACAAATATATTAAAAGTTATGTAATATATATTCTTTGATGAAAAACTAACTATGCATCTTATGCAGTGATAAAAGTTATCATTGAGGTTAACGTTATTGGCCACAAAACGAAAAAAAAAAGCAGAAAAATTAGGTATTAAGTGAGAAAAATCTGACACTAACCTCAACTTTAGGAACACAGTTTTACTCATTCAAAATAAATTTTTAATCAATAAATTCCAACAAAAATAAAAAAATTTTGAATAAAAAAAAGAGGGCTAGAATTTAGAGTGAAAAAAAAGACTTTGCTATGAAATTTTAAAATTTTATAAATATGATCTATCATATTTTTCACAAAAATTTGAGAACAATGATCTTCCAACAGATAAGTCTTTTTTTGGAAAGCAAGAAAAAAAATAAGATTGGGTTAAAGTTTGTAAAAGGTTGCAAAATTAGCAAAAAGATGGGGAAAATATTGAAAAAGTTGGCTCGAAATATTTTGTGTAGAAGGAAAAGAAAAAGCTAGCGAGTGCGAAAATCCCCACCCTCCACGATTGATGTAACGTGAAGTTTGTGTTGAAAGCAATTAAAAGTCGTAAAATGTCACATTCTTTTGTCAACAATGCCTGCGGGAGCATTCATTTATTGATTCTCATGAAAAACAGTTCCATCTAATAATTTCTTCACACCTTCAGTTTAATTTAGAGATCGGATCATGAAACAGCATAATATTGAAGAGGGCTAGTTTCACAAATATATTGACACTTTGATTCAATGCTTTGAGCGGACAAAAAGGGTTAAAAATTTACAATGAAATTCATCAAACATGAAAATCAGAAACTAAATGAACGCTTAATATTGCCACAATCAATAGAATTGCAAGGCAATCTCAGAGAATATGTCCGTTTGAGGATCAACTCATCATCAACAATTGGAGCACTTGTTACTGAAGCAACAGCCACTAAGCTTGTGCAAGTAGGTTTTTCAGTTGAGCTGGTAGATGAATAGCCCATGATCAATAGATCTCACAGCCAAAGCAAGTTTATCTTTTACCGCCTGGGCTTCAGGAGGCTGAACCTTCTCCTCAATGGATAATATATGCGTATTTTGATCTTTGCTGCACAAGAAATTTGCAGAAATAACGCATATGATCAAGAACAAAATCAGCAACGCCATTATCAGCAGCACATAATAGAGGGTCCAGTGAAATTCCGTGCGGTGTTGACCATATAGAACTCATTGAATCAGAAGGGCAAAGCCTAAGGAAGTGGCAGAGCTACTGATGATGTAGAGGTGTGAGATTCTTGGGTTGGACAGGTTAAAGAAACATCTCAAATTGGTGAGCCAAAGTGGCTGCTTGATTCGAAGAGGTGATTTTAAGTTCATGCTGGTTAACATCCTTAAGGAGGGAGCAAGTAGATGGACAGAAGACCCAATTAAGATTCGAGTAAAAACTTTTGAAGTTTAAAAATGGAATAGAAGACAAGTATGAAAAACAAATTTAACCCAAGAACCAAAGTGGAGTTAACTAGAAAATCTTTTGCTGTCTCCGCTAAAACTGGATTTAAGTAAAGTTAGCCATGTCGATTTGAATTAGAAATTTGGATATAAAACCTGTGTCCAAATTTCAAATTCAAATTACTGAAATTTCAAATGGACAAGATGTTGTGTTGGGTTTTCTATTTACAAATTCTTCATTCTACGCATCTGAACTAAAAGACACTGACTCATTGATAAGGGATGATCAAGAAGTCAACAACAATCATTTCATGGAATGATCACCGAAAATAAACATAAGAAGCTGTCACCGGCAGCATCTGCCAAAATATTTTTGGCAACCTGCGTTTCTCCTTTCCCAATTTACAAGACCATATATCAAATCCTTGAGGGTTAAGACGTTACCTGAAGTTTCCCTTGGTACCGTAAACACATCTGGAATGTCATCAAGGAAATTTATAAACACCGATAGTCTGCAAAATCCTATTCAATGGGACAAATGTTTCGAGCTAAATTACAACAGCCTAATATAAACCAGGAAGCATTGGAATAATCTTTCTATCACGAAGCTCCACATTTCCATAAAAAGCAGTTCAGCAAAATTACCAATACAAGAACCATATGGGGCTACAACAGATGAGAAGACATCTACTTTATGGTGATATAGCGATTTGTTCCATGCCTGGCCCAGTACTCCTTGAGGTCAAGAGGCACTGATAGATCATGTCCTTCAGCAGCCAACCGACTAAGCAGTTTTGTGAAGACACTCCCACTCATCTTCCGGCCACCAACTCGGGCATGTCGCTTGTTTGGCATTTGAGGCAATGGATATGAAGACAAGGTGGTGGTGCAACAGGATGACTGCCACCCACCATTCCCCCATTTATAGCATTGGTGGGCAACACCAGTACATGAGCAAACTGGCACTGGCATGGTGGACTCATCAAAACTAACCAAATTCAGTCCTGCATCCTGACTATCCCATTCAGTTTTAATCTTCTTTCCATCAGAAGAACTTTGTCTATTCAGATCCTCACCTACCTTATTTCCCTTCCTTGGTGACTTGGTAGCCTTCAAAGAGCCTGCCTTACTTTCCTTTGTTTGCTTTGTCTGTCGCTGCTTGGCAGATTCAGCTGCAACCGTATTTAAAGGGAAGGCGTCAGTGATTTCCCCTGTGTTAAGAGCTTCTGCCACTTCATTTGAACTGTATACTGGGTGAGGAATGCGTTTTGATCCTCGATTTCCATTGCCCAAAGGAAAGTTCATCGCATTTTCCCGGTATTGAAACGCCGCCAGAGCACTGTCTCGCTCCATCAAGGCTTTATCCCGCTCAGCAAGGGCTTTTTCTCGCTGCTGGAGTGCTTCATCTCGGGCAGCCAAGGCTTCCTTCTTTTCTGCTAGAGCCATATTCCGTTCTTGAATGGCAGCATCCCTTTCAGCAAGGATGGCCATGATCTTCTTATTCATCACCAAAGCATTAGTTTGCTCCTTCATCTGATGCGGGGGCATTATACTCCACTATCCAAATAGATCACATCAAACTTACATTGTTATTAAATTGCATGAATAGAAACAATGAAATATACACAGCAATCCAGAGAAAAGACATTTTACCGCAGGACTTGCTGCCTTATAATAATCAACCTTATATCTTCCATTGGAATGTTGTCCACCATCATCCATCTTATGTGCTCTCAATTATCAATAAGTTGCAATCAAGGTCAAGCAGCTCTTCACTGATGAATGCCAATAATCTTAGCCCGCAAAACTACTTCAATGGAGAGAATACATGTTCTGTTTTAGACAAAGGATAATGACAGACAGGATTTAATTAAAACTAAAAAGAAAATCAGGAAAATTCATGAATATAAAGAAATAACAGAGTGCCAAAATAAGTGCAACATCCTCCTCCCAGCAAGAGGACACCAAAGCTAATAATTTATGCTGAAAAACAATTTCAAGGAAGAAAATCCCAACAAACAGATAGCGTAATTCAATTCAAGAATGCCAACTTTGAGCTAGAAAAGAAAAAAGGCATATTTTAACTGTAATTTTAAGCATTCCAGTGGGAGATGCATAAAAGAAGTACAGGGCCCCAAGGTGCATCACGGATGTTGAAACTGCAATTACCAAACATATGGCTACAAATTAATTAGAAGGCTTGAACTTCGAAGAGCTCAGTCTTGGCTTGTCAAAAAGCTACTGCGCTCATGCTCAAGAGTTTTAACAGTCTCTTGCTTAACAAAATAACAAAAGCCATCTTCAGCTCAGGTCATTAAATAGAAATGAGCTGACTTGCTAAAGAAAAGTTTGAGCTCCAGCTCCAGCTCAGGTCATTAAATAGAAATGAGCTCAACTTATTAAAGAAAAGCTCAGACTCTGCTCAAGCACATTACATTACGTTTTGCTCAATCGCATATTATCCAAATACAATTTCATATTTATATTTCTGGCAAACTATATTCATCCACCCTCAAATAATTCACCAAAATTCCCAATTAAATTCCAAGCAAAGCAAAATTGAATAATTCTCAAATTTTTTAGATTTATACTCTGACCAATTCGTCTTTAAACAAATATAATCGAAAAAATAACTAGAATAACTTCAATTTTTGAAATATACATGGAATGTTGCTAAAGCAAAAGAACTGCAGAAATCGTTTCACTCACTAAAGTCGAGCACCACGTAAGCGTGTAGTTGAAGCACGTCACCGCAGCTGAAGTGAAAACTGGTGGCGCTTCAGGACAATTGGTACAAGACGTTCGTGTCTTCACGCGCCCATTAACGGCTTCATGTGGATGGATCGACATTTCAGAGCCATTGTTGACTTAGCGAAACTCGAACTTGTCCTTGCTTTGGTTTTTGAAAGATTGATGATCTAAGGATGCAGGTCGGAGATTTAGTTAACGATCTGAGCTGAGCCGGAGAAGTAATGTACGGTGAAGGAAAAAACTGTGCCTACCCCTGCCTTCCGCCGAGTTCTCTTTCATGGGTGATCCTAGAGTTCATGTTTAAGACCTAAGATTAAGGGTGCAGATAAAAACTTATTTAATTTTTTTTTTACAGGAATTTCATTTTTCCTTCAAGTGTAAAATAATATTTGTGAAACCCATAAAGTTTTAATACGTGGCTTCCATTTTGTTTTAAAATTTTTAAAAAAAAAACAAAAGTATTAAGACATAATAATACACATGGATTAATGTAGTTTAACAACGTAACCAAAATAACTTATGTAAATATTTTTAATCATATTGCTTGCTAGGTTGCTACAATAAGATTAAACTCAAGCCAGAAGGTTTACCCGTACACCAATTCTAACAATCCTCTGAATTAATGGCATTAGAAAGAAGTAAATCGGAATTACACAAATAAGAGTAAAATCCCAAACACAAAGGCTTGCGTGAAATAAAGCCATCCTAGCAAGCATATAAGTCGCCTTATTAGCGTTCCGAGGAGTCCAATATACGGACAGATAACAAAACTAGTGTTTCAAAGAAACACAGTTTTCAATCGATGTATCAAAACCCAGAATAATTTGGGGAAGAGGAGCAAAGGCTATTGGCAGCTTCAAGACGATCAACTTTTACCAAAATTCGACCAAAACCCATTTGCTTTGGCCATGATAAGACTTCCCTCAAGGCTGTTGGTTCGACCAAAACTGGATCTAAACGACTAATATTATGACTTGAAAAACCCTTCATAAAGAGACCATCAACATCTCTAATAATAATAGCAAAACCCAAAGAGTCCTACTCTTGAAAAATCAAAGCATCCAAGTTGCATTTAACCTAACCAGTAAGATGTCGTTTCCAATGTATAGCGGCTGGCAAAGGAGGAGAAATAGTCGGCTGGACTCAAAGAAATGCCCTTTGAGAATTATTCCGTTGCTGCAAAAAAACTGTGAGCACAAGAACTAACAATTGAAATTGGGAAATCTTTGTGCTACCAAATAAGGAGATTGCCATGGAACCACAGGCTCCAGCAATAAACCCCAATCCTTTCTCTTCTTAAGTAGCAAATTTTTGAAGAAATCAAACACTGAATCAGAACCAAGAAACACCCTGAGCTAGTGCCAAATAGAAGCAGCAAATGGACAACTAAAAAAGATATGCTCATGATCTTCAAGACCCTCACGTTCACGTCGAAGCAAGAGGAATCAACTTTTACACCATTACGCAAAAAATGGATTTACAAAGAAGGAAGCCATGCATTACTTTCCAACTGAAATCTTTAAGTTTCAGTGGCAAAGAAATTTTCCACGTAATGCCATAGGCCATCAAGAAAAAAATTGGGGAATATTGGTGAATGAATTAACAAGTCAAGAAGTCGATAGCCCGACTTCACAGAATAATCAGCATTTTATTAAAGTTCCAAATTAATCTATCAGCTCGCATTTTGGAACTAATGGGAATATAAAGAATTCGTTTGGCACCTTCAGCAGCAGAAATACCAGTCACTAAATCATTATCCGGGGTACCTCCATCCTTCATAAAATGATCACTAGCCTTGATATTTTACATAGCCGAAATTGGCTCAGAACCCACGCAAAAATTGGAATTATCATTGAGTCAAGGATCCTAAAAAACATGAATAGTTTGGCTACTTCCCAATCTCCACATAATACCATTAAGCAATGAATTTTTTCCAGCAAAGATGCTCTTCCATATGAAGCTTGGACTTGAACCTTCCGAGACTTTAAGAAACCTATTTTGAGAGAAATATTTAGCCTTGAAAATTCTATAAGGAAGACAGTAGGGAGCAGAGATAAGTCTCTATCCTTGCTTACGCAACATCACTAAATCTAAACAGTGAAGTTCGCGAAATCCCAAGCCACCAAATTTTTTTTGACATGCAGCCTATCCCATCTGGCCCAATGCATTTTTCGTCGATCATCTTTATTTGAACAGCAGCAAAAGTAGTTCATCATTCTTTTCCAGCTCCTCACAAGTACCCAACAGAATAAGAAAAACACCCATACTATACGCCGATGAAGCTTAAGCAAGCATTTTAATAAGAACTTCTTTACCTGCAAAACAGAGAAATCTGTTTTTCCAATTGCTGAATCATTTACTCAATTTGTCTTTGATGAAAAAAAAAACCTTTTTTCTTATTCCTTCCAATGAGAGAAGGTAAACTCAATTAGCGGCCGTGATCTAGAGAGGAGATGAAACATTAAGAATAGATCAAATTTCACCTCGAACATAACAAAGCTATTAAAGATGCTCGACTTTTAGAAGTTAATGGCCTTACCCGAAGCTTGTTCATAAATAGAGAGGATATTTTTCACTAGTTAATGTTTACGAGCTAAAGCATTAGAGAAGGAAAAAATTATCATCAGCGAAAAAAGATGAGAAACAGTAGGTGCGTAGGACAAATAAAAAAATACAATGTTATTAAAATCGGTCTGGATAAAGAACCAGTAAGGCTGAAATTTATGATTTGACCGGTTCAACCAGGTTTAATTGAGTTTTTTTATTTTTAAAATATTATAATTATTGTAATTTTTTAAATACTATTATATAAAAATTAAAAAAATATTCATCAAATATTAAATATATATCACAAATATTTTAATAATAAATTACAAAATATAATTTTAATTTTATTATTATAAATGATTAATTATGAATTTTTGAATAACATATGTTAGAAACATAAAAATACAATCATATCATGAAAATAATTTCATATTTAGATGGAGTACTAATGAAGTAAACACAAAAAATATTAATCTTGCATATATGAATATAATTATATTTAATTATAATAAATTCAAATAGATAATAAGTATATTAAATTATTAAGTGATATTTTATAATTTAAAATACAAATTTTTCAAATAAATAAATAATAAAATTTTAATATGTATATATATATATAATAATAATAAATTAATATATATATATAAATAAATAATAAAAAAATTAATATATATGTATATTTTAATTTTCAATTATTTATTTATTTAGAAAAAAATTAGTATTTTAAATTCTAAAGATATTACTTAATAATTTAATATACTATTACAATGATCCAAATAGATAATAAGTATATTAAATTATTAAGTAACATATTTAAAATTTAAAATACTAATTTTTTTTAAATAAATAAATAATAAAAATTTAATATATATATATATATATATATATATATATATATATATATATATATATGTGTGTGTGTGTGATTATAATGAATCAAAAATATAATAAGTATATTAAATTATTAAGTAATATACTTAAAATTTAAAATATTAATTTTTTTCAAATAAATATATATATATATATATATATGTGTGTGTATGTGTGTTTTTTTTTTGGATGGGTGGGTGAAAATATACAAAAAAGGGCGGGTAAAAATATAAAAATAATAATAATTTTTTATACTTTTTAACAAAAAATTTGATTTTGTCTGATTCTTTGGTTTTTTGATTTTATTCGATTTTTTTGTGTTTAATTCGATTTTTGTCAATTCAATTTTCAGTATTTGAACCAATCACCTGACCTATTAATTCACTATTAAACTAATTTAACCGATCCTATTCGATTTTAATAACTACGATAAAACACCCATGTAGGACCCCTCGGCTTCTGCTCGTCTAAAACAAGCTGACAGACTGTCAGGACACAAGATAAACAAGTAAATAGATAGTGCCTTAAGCCTCTTTTAGGTACAATAAGACCCAACAAGCTGTCATCGAAAAAGATTGAATATTATACCATCAACACCCAATGCATGATCAAATTAACTCATTTGACGTCAAACCCCAGTTTCAAAAGCATAAATTTTAGGGATTTCTTTATAAATATCCAAAAAAAAAAAAGAAAACTATATACATGTCATATTTGTATTCTCCCATTTTTCTATTTTTTAAACTTTAACTTTAAAAATGCTCCATATCTTATAATTGTTTATAATATATGCTTTATATTCCTATTAAATACTTCGTCATTTTCTTTTTCAATCAACCATCATTACGTAATCATCAATTTCATTTTTATTATAAAATTTATTCAAATTGTAATAATTTTAGAATAAATTTTGAGATTCGTAAAATTGAAAAGTTTTCAGTCAATAAATTAAGTTCTTTTTGATATAATAAAAATTGTCATATAAGTGTATTAGAATAGTTGTGTTTTATAATACATGAAATTTTAAGATTTAGATATATATTTATCATATTATTTTTCTTGATTGATGTTGGTTTGCAGCGTAAACACAACAAATGGAATTGCAAATCCCACTTTCGAAAATATCTCCAGCTGTAAAGAAACTTAAAAAATAAAAAAATAAAAAAAAACTATTTTTTTTCCTTTTTCTTTATGTTTTATTATTCAATGATCAGATGGATGTTGTGGCTTTTTCTGTCCTCTCCCTTCTTCCACGTTTGGTTACAAATTGAAACATATTTTATCAATAAAATAAACAACCTTATTTCTTTTTGTCACTGCCACATATATCTTCAACTTTCATAATTACTACTATTAAACTTCAAGACTTAATTAACCTTTCTAATGGCCATCACACGTTGTACCAAAAGCTAAAGCTAAAGCTGATAGGTATGTGCATATGAAGATTTTCGTAAATAATATCTACTGAAAATACACACGAAATTTACTGATTTTTATGAAAATAAAGAACACAAATCGGAGTAAAGAATCTTTACTATAAGGATTTTAAAGTCAGAATATATCCTGAGTGTAATATTCTAGGTTCTCTTTCTCTATTTTATTTTTTCTCTTTAGAATTGACATTGCAAATAGAATTATGCATAAACTCCACTTTCCTGACGTAATAACTCCCATTTTCACATTTAAAAGACTCCCGTTTTCACATTTACAAGTACTATGATGTACACTGTTATTAAAGTAATATAAACAAATATTTACTATTATAACTTGCAATGCTATTTGCACCTGTTGTGGAAAAGCTTATGCTGTACTATTTAACCAAAGTTTAACATTCAAAATGTTCACAGAGTTAACATCAGTTCCTATAACTTCAACATACATTACAAAAAACTGCCAATTAGCGATGGCAATATTTTGGTCGCAAATTTTGCGACCGATTCGCGACTATTTTACAACCGTTGTGAGTAGGATATTTTCTATTTTTTTGCGATGAAATAGCGACGGATAAATAAACAGTCGCTAATTATTTGCGACGGTAAATTTTATAATTTTTTATACATGAAATTAGTTCCAGAACATTTAGCGACGAAAGTTTTAGTTGCTAATTTTTGAGGGAAAATATAGAACCTTTTTTGCGACCGAATCTATTGCTAATAGTAATTTGTTACATTAAAACAATTAGCGACGCAAAGTTTTAGTCGCTAATCTATCGCAAATAAATTAAAAAATATTTTTTTAAATTTCACTCACATGATTTATGTATAGTTTCGAGTAATTTTAATATAGATCATATGAAATGAATATTTTATTTTGTAACTGAAAATTATAAATTATTTTATAAGTTGATAATAATTTTTTATCAATTATACCAAAATGTAAAGTTATTTATTTAGAAAATTTATATTTTTAATAATAATAATAAACTAATTGTTACGATTAATATATATATTTGCATGTTTAATATTAATAAAAATAAATATTTATAAAATAGTAATATAAAATTTATCATTTTATTTATAATAATAATAATAATAAATTTGTAATTTATTTTTATTTTATAAAATTTAAATCAAATATTAAATTATTAGGAATTCTATTGATTTCTTTATCAATTATCCCCAAATATAAAATTATTTATTTAAAAAATTTAAATTTTTAATAATAATAATAATAATAATAATAAAGTTATTGTTATAATTATTATATAGTCATATTATGAAAAATAATAAATATAAATATTTATATAATAATAATATAAAATTTATTATTTCATTTAAAATGATTATGAAAAAATTATAATTTATTCTTATTTTGTTAAAATTTTGAGCAAATTTTAAATTATTAAAAATTTTAGTTATATATATTTACAAAATTATCCTCGAATACAAGGATAAAATGATGAAATTTGGTAGGGGCATTTTAGTAATTTCAGAAATTTATCCTACATATAAAAATAATATTTCCTCTCCCCTCACCTCTCTCTACCTTTTCAATTTAATGCGTATATGATTTTAAGCTTAATTTATTATTTAATTGAATAAGAATTAATTAATTGAATTAACTTCAGTTTAATAATTGAAATGTCTAGTTTTATAATTAAATTATTTTTATTCAAACTTAATTGTAATGTCCCAAAAATTTGAAAGCATGCGAGAACACTTTTAATACAGGTGTACAGTATTTTGCGACCGAATCTATCGCTAATAGTAATTTGTTACATTAAAACAATTAGCGACGCAAATTTTTAGTCACTAATCTGTCGCAAATAAATTAAAAAATATTTTGTTTAAATTTCACTCACATGATTTATGTATAATTTCGAGTAATTTTAATATAGACCATATGAAATGAATATTTTATTTTGTAACTGAAAATTATAAATTATTTTATAAGTTGATAATAATTTTTTATCCATTATACCAAAATCTAAAATTATTTGTTTAGAAAATTTACATTTTTAATAATAATAATAAACTAATTGTTACGATTAATATATATATTTGCATGTTTAAGATTAATAAAAATAAATATTTATAAAATAGTAATATAAAATTTATCATTTCATTTAAAATAATAATAATAAATTTGTAATTTATTTTTATTTTATAAAATTTAAATCAAATATTAAATTATTAGGAATTCTATTGATTTCTTTATCAATTATCCCCAAATATAAACTTATTTATTTAAAAAATTTACATTTTTAATAATAATAATAATAATAATAATAAAGTTATTGTTATAATTATTATATAGTCATATTATGAAAAATAATAAATATAAATATTTATATAATAATAATATAAAATTTATCATTTCATTTAAAATGATTATGAAAAATTTATAATTTATTCTTATTTTGTTAAAATTTTGAGCAAATTTTAAATTATTAAAAATTTTAGTTATATATATTTACAAAATTATCCTTGAATACAAGGATAAAATGATGAAATTTGATAGGAGCATTTTAGTAATTTCAAAAATTTATCCTACATACAAAAATAACATTTTCTCTCCCCCACCTCTCTCTACCTTTTCAATTTAATGCGTATATGATTTTAAGCTTAATTTATTATTTAATTGAATAAGAACTAATTAATTGAATTAACTTCAGTTTTTAATAATTGAAATGTCTAGTTTTATAATTAAATTATTTTTATTCAAACTTAATTGTAACGTTCCAAAAATTTGAAATCATGCGAGAACACTTTTAATACAGGTGTACAGTATTTTGATACTGGTTCTAGGATTATCTTATCTTTTATAAATGTAATCACACCAAGAAGAAATGAAGTTGTAACTAGTGCCTGATATATAAGGAATTAATTAAATAAATTGTTGCAGCTCGTAAGTAGGAGAGTTATACTTGTCAAATTTGAGGATTTACTAAGATATAAATTATGAAACATATAGATATACATGAGGGTTATACATGAGACTTGATTTTATTTTGGTGGTCCATATTAACTGCTCGCATCCAAAGATGTGTAATTATGATTATGATATTACTTCTTTTTATTATTATTTTTTTAATTATTGAAGTTGCCAATATTACTTCATTTTGAATCAAATAATAAAATCTCTTATTTGCAAGCATACTTATGTTAAGCCCATCAATTGATACTATGAGCTAAAGGAAATGATTAAAACATGTTTGGTAAATAGATTTATGTAGTTATGGTGAGTTTTAAAATGCTTCTGAAAAAATAAAAGCATTTATTTTTGTTGATTTTGGTTCAATATGTTGAACTTGTCTATACTTTTGCTACTATTATTGAATAATAATAATAATAATAATAATAATAATAATAATAATAATAATAATAATAATAATAATAATAATAATAATAATAATAATAATAATAATAATAATAGAGTAGACATCTTGTAGACCTTCATTAGTGAATATAAAGGGTTTGTTCAGGGTGTATATACTTGTGAATACAGGGGTTCATTCGTAGTAGAATTAAATAAATGCAGAATAATAATAATAATAATAATAATAATAATAATAATAATAATAATAATAATAATATTGTCAATTGAAAACAAGTCCCAGATGAAATCATTGTGCCGACACAAATTTATCAAGGACATGACTATTAAAACAAAAGAAAAAAAGATAAAAGAGAGGAAGCAAGAAGAACAAGGAAAAGGGAGAAAAGAAGATCGGGAACGGAAGAGGGGATGCCACCGCTCTCATCACCGATCAAGGGTGCAGGCCATCGGTGTTTTCTTTTCGCCGCCGTTGTTGGTCCCTCCCCTCACTGTCGATCTGTTCCTTTGCCTATGGCATTGTTTTGCTCCTCCTTCCTTGCCATAATCGAGGTATGTTCTCCCTTTATTTCGGTGAGCCATGACGTCAGACAACGACTTCCCTGGCACCGGCAAGTCCCTAAAGGCAAGGCGTTTACCACGACACCCTTCGTTTGCCTCCAATCGATGGTAACTTGCAGATCGGAGAAAGGAAAAACCAGCAATTTATAGTAGATCATGATCAAATGAAGGTGAGTTGGGGCGTATGTCCACTGTTGTTGGACTTCTCTCAACGTCGGCTACCTTCAGGTGTCATTGGTTTCACGCCGGTGAAGCTTCAATCAAGATCCGGCTAGGCTCCGACGAGCTCAATAACGAACCGAAAAGAGGAAAACACAGGAAACGAGTACGTGACTACCAAAATTAGCTTTCCTTATATTTTTTTTATATAAATGGTGTTAGTTACAAAATTTTATTTTGTTTAAAGAAGTAAATGTGTGATGTTTTTGTTTTAAATTTTCTACTCTGTTGAACATGAAATTTGTTTATTAAATTAATGGATTAAATTGCATATTTAATTAGTAATAATACCTAATAGAAATAGAGAAATTAGATGGAATTGTAACTTATAGCAACTGAGATTATTTATGCTTTTTCTTGAACTTGTGTCACTGTTGGAGAGTTCCATGACAATTTTCACCGTGTAAGTTCCAGACATGTTGGGTTAAAGAAGCTAAAAAACCAAAGTCGTGGCTTTTAAGAGTACTGAACAATAGCCTTGGCAGAAGGTATTGGCTGACCTCCCAAGTTATTTTGTTTATTTTTTAATTTCATTTTTAGATGCTAACAAAGTTAAACTGATAACCACACGTATTACCTGAACTTATCTCTTTTTATTTATTTGTATTCCCTTGCATGTTCTTAAACTGATAACAATAGCAGGATGCTCTTGGGTGCTTAAAATTGGTAAACTTGAAAGCTAATCAATTTTCTTCCAGTTTCTTTTGATGTTTAATTGGAACCCTTTTGCTGACGAAACTCACATTAAGTTATGTGTTTGGACTTCTTGTAGATTGGCAACGATCTTTCACAGTTTGTGGGGCTTGTAATACTAAATCATCTGTTAAAGGTTTGTTCATCTTCCCAAAAAGAGAAATGACAAATTGCAATTGGTGTCTTATAATTTGACAAAACTAAAAATTTGTCATAATGTTATTGCCATTTGTTTTTCTTTTTCAAGGAAATAAAACTCGTTGACCTCCTATGATTTTGACCAAAAATTAATGCGTGTATATATACATGTATATAGACCTCAGATACAAGATGATGTTACTATCCTGGTTGTTTTAGCATATATATCAATGAAAGAGAAAGTTAAAAGAATGTTGTTAAATAACAGGACTGATTTGCTGAAGTATTATTGAGTTACGACTATGTTTGCATTGAAATTATTGGGTTTGATGTCAAACGACTGAATTTTGTTAAGGTGAAATTCAAGTGTGGACACAACTCTAGTTTGTTTTATTGATATGACATATGCTTATGAAGTATAATTTAATTGCCAAATTATATATAGTTTGTTTTAATACTTGTTTGTGTACCTCTAATAATAGAAAAGTCTTTAATTTAGGTGATACTAAGAAATTATATAAATCTAATTTATATAATAGATTGTTAAGTTGATATAGAAAAATATTATGCATTGCTTATTTCATTACATTCTCTTGTATTGCTAGTTGTTCAAACATTGTAAATGAACACTTTCTTAAGTTGGCAGTAGAATTCAACATCTGCTAATCAATACAAAAGGAAGAACTTCAATATCCTGAGAGGTACATATTCTTGACCTTTTTCATGGATAATGATCTGATTTTAATGATATTCTTTTTGTATGTTTTTTTAATGCATTTTGATAATATTGATGAACATAGGTTGTCTTTGTCCTATTTCTGTAATTTTTCTTTATTGCATTCTGTTTTCTTATTTGAACATAGGTTTTCTTATAGGAGAACATATATATGCAGTGTATGAGATGGTTGTATGTATGAAATAGCTGCTCATCGCCCTGCTTTCAAAGCTTTTGTAAGATTTCCTATTTTTTCTTTTCTTCATATCCTTCTTCTTCTTTCATCCTTTTTTTTATCTCCTCTCTCCTTCTTCTTCTCCTTCTTTTTCTTCTTCTTCTTCTTCTTCTTCTTCTTCCTTTTTTTTCTTTGTTTCTAACTGCTGCTTCTATTCCCAACAATTGGCTCAAATGTTATCTAGAACAAGTTATATAACTTATCATTCAAATTGTCCACCAATTCTAGTTGATTTTGATGCAGGTAATTGATGTTCTCCACCCAGGGAGACCCAATATTTCCAAGGTATAATGCATTTTTCCCTTTTCTAATCCTGTTATTCTCTTTGCTCTCTGTAGTCTAATGTCTATTGTGTTAAAGAAGTAAAGGATTGGTGAAAATTATAGATTCTCATTTTGATTCTCTATTTTCTGCTTTACCATTGATTACATTTGGGATCAAATATAGTATTTGCATCCAATTGCATCGTAGATCATATGGTTATGATGGGCTTAGATATCTTCCACATTTGCATGTTTGGCTACTGTTTTGATTTGTGTCGTTCCCATAGTCAACATTGGTGTCTTGAACTAAATTGATGTTATTTCATTGTGGTGCTTGTATTGTAGTCCTAATAAATGAAAAAAAAAATCAATATATCTTATTTAAATTTCTTGGGTGTGCATATGATTGGGAGGTGGGAAATCCATTGGATTTAGGTTGATTTATGATTCAGTTGAGAATGCAAAGAAGTATGAGCCTAAATACAGACTCATCAGGGTAAGTTTCAACACTCCTTCAAAATGAGAACTTTATTTCCATTTTAGATAGCTTAGAGAGAAATCTTTTTTTTTGTGCCTTCACTTCTGTGCACTTTACTGCCAAACCGGCATGTTTTGTTTTCTAGCTATATAGGCTGAAGGATTTATACATTCTCACTGGAATGCTTTTTAGTTGGTTTCATTGCATTTTAAAATAAAACAAAAGCTTGGAGTTCTGTTTTATATTGAGAGTCCATGTGAGAAACTTTGCTAATTTCTCAAATTTATATTGTCATTGTTTGTTAGATTTTTTGCATCAGTGAATATATGTTCTGTTTATTTATAGAATTTGGTTTTTCGATAATGATTGAGTTTGAAAAGTTTTCACAATACATTATTTTTAGTTAAAAAGAGGGCAACAACCCTAAAACAGAATTCAATACATTTGATGTATGCTTCATAGATCTGTTAATGAGGGCAACTTATGATAATAACTGTGTTCTCATATTAGATATGCACTTATTTGTCAGGTTTTGATTATTCTCAAGATATTATCCGTGCTTGCTAAATTGTGTCTTGTCTTTGAGCAGAATGGGCTTGATACTAAAGTGGAGAAGTCCAGAAAGCAATTGAAGGAAAGAAAAGACAGGGCGAAGAAGGTCTGCAGAGTAAAGAAGGTTAGCTAGTTCATTTCATATGTGGTGGCTTCATCACATCTGTTCATCTCCTTTGATCTCGCCCTTATTGCTTGTCTTTTGAATTACGAGTAATCATTTGCCTTTAGATTTTTTTTTTACGCAAACAAAGGCAGATGCTGGCAAGGGTGGAAAGAAGAAATGATTTTTCAAGTATTTTATTATCATCTTTAAGCGCTGATACTCTTGTTTGGGCTTTATTTAGCTTCTAGGTAATTTTGGATGAAATCTTGTGTTGTCTACTAAGTGTCAATTTTGTACTAAATTGTTCAGCAATTTTTTCTTTTTTGAAAGGATGATGATTCATCACTACAAGAAAAATTCAAAATACCAATGGAAACTTTACGACGAAAAACTTTTCGTCACTACTTACCGACGGAAAACTATTTTCCGTAGGGAAAGTTGTTAGAAAAAATGTGCATTGCGACGGAATAAAATTCCGTCATAAATAATGGGGGGAAATTTTTCAGCCAAAAATTACCAATGAAAATTAGCAATGGAATTAGAATATTTGGTTGTTAAATTGGTGCCAATAATACGCACCTTAATTGTACATAAAAAATATAATTCCGTCGGTAATGACCTATAAAAGTGTTTTTTCGTTGGAAATTTACCGACGAAAAAATTG
The DNA here is from genome assembly GCA_037975025.1 of Excoecaria agallocha. Taxonomy (NCBI): domain Eukaryota; kingdom Viridiplantae; phylum Streptophyta; class Magnoliopsida; order Malpighiales; family Euphorbiaceae; genus Excoecaria; species Excoecaria agallocha. The sequence continues at coordinate 16,708 of JBBPFJ010000816.1, read as the reverse complement.
TCCGTCAGTAAATTACCTACAAAATTCAGGTTCCATAGGGAATTACCTACGAAATTCGTATTTCATAGGTAAATAACTGATGAAAAATCTTTTCGTCGGTAATTTACCTACAAAATTTGAATTCTATCGGTAAATTTATACTTTGTAAAAACTTTTTTGTTTTGCCCTTTAATTTATTTGTCCATCCCTTGTCTGTTCCAGAAGCCAAAACATGATTTCTTTTCTTCTTTCTTATTTTCTTTTTCGTCCTTTATTTCTCTTCTTCATCCCTATCATGGATTGAGTTTAAGCTTCACTGTCGATGTGGTTTCAGTAGTAAACGCACATACATCTTGGCCTCTACCTGAGCTGGCGTCATCGCCTAACTTGAACTATTTACCACCCATAACCATTATTGGCATTTTAATTTGTTTAATCTACCAACAATCAGCTTTTAATTAGGTTAACCCATAAATTTTATTTTAACGTTATTGATTATATTTCGGAATTATAAAATTTAGATTTCAAAATCAGATAAATACTCTTATATTGAAAGGATAAACTTCTCATTAGGTTAAATAAGCAATGAGCTCAACCTTTGACGGGTGATATATAGCTATCACTTAAAATAGTGTGCAATTCTATAATTTGAAGGTTGTACCATAAATATTTTGTGAGGGCCCTTATGATTGTATTTAGTTTGAAGAATCACTTAATTTCTAATCTCATAATGTACCTTTTAATTTCAATTCAAAACTCACCCAACACGATAAGGCAATAATTGAAATTTGGAGTCCAAATTCAATTATTATGATAGTTGCATTAACACATCCATCTATTTCTTTGAGTTCTCAATCCAACAAATATGACACCTATATTAATATCATAAATTTACGTTATCGGTAAATTTATACCTATATAAGTAATTAAGTAGTTAAATTAATAATATAATTGTATATAATTATTATATTAATAAAATTTTACCTATTAATTTAATGATATGAGTATATAATCACCTGACCAATTAATTTTATTTTTTTAATATCACTCAACTAAATATTTATCTATTTTTGTACAATATCTATATAACTAATTGAGTATTTAAATTAATAATGTAATTGTATATAATTATTTTATTAATGAAATTTTACCAATTAATGTAATTATATATGTATATAATCAACTTAGCAACAAATTTCATTTTCCTTTAGTATCAATTAATATTCAATTATTTTTGCACAACATTTATATGAGTAATTAAATATTTAAATTAATAATATAATTATATATAATTATTATATCAATTTAAAATGTCTGATAAACAACTTAAATAAGAAATACATAAAAAAAGACATAAAGATTTCTTCATCTTATAATTATTTAATTAATACTATTATTTTAATAGTTATTTAATAAAATACTTTATATTTACTCTTATCTTTATAAATAATGATAAATATAAATTATTTTTCTAATGGTTAAAAACTGAATTTAAAATTAAAAATTATATTTAAAATTTTTTAAGAGGGAAATTTTTTTTATTGTGAAATTTTGGAGGGAGTAAAAAATTTAATTAAGAGGAAAATTTTAATTAAGAAATTTTAGCTGTATATTTAAAAATAATAAAAAAAATTTAATTAATAAAAACATAAATAAAAAAATTTCAGTTGTATATTTAAAAATAATAAAAAATTACCTTTAAATCAAGAAAATTAAAAATTAAACTTTACGGAGGGAAATAAAAATTAACCTTTAAAATTTAAGTTAAAAGAGGGAATAAAAAATTTGAGTTAAAGAGTTTCCCCCTTTCCCCAATTTCAATCCCTACTTTCCCCCTTTCTTCTTCCGCCACTTCAACCTTCTTCTCTTAAAAAAAGCTAGCTGGGTCTTTAAAGACTGGATTGAAGAAAGTTCTTGAGAAGAACCATTAGCAAGAGATTTTGAAGAAGGTTTTGCTCGTGTGGAGACTGGATTGAAGAAAGTTCTCGACAAAAACCATTAGCAAGAGATTTTGAAGAAGGTTTTGGGGTTCAATAACATGTTTGGGAAATTTAATTCTCTGTATGTGATTTTACTGGGTAGTGATTTAGAATAAAAGCCGTGCATGAGTGTGTGGTTTTGCTGGTTTTAGGTGAGAATATAACTTTGGTTGGATGGTTGAAATTAAAAATATTGCATGTGTAATTTCAATTTCAAGGAAGTTAAAAATACTTTGCTTGGATGGTTTTAGCTCTGTTTACTGATGATGAACGATTCTATTGTAGTGTTTCTTATCTTCTTGTTTGTGAAGAGGATACTCTATTTTCCAGGGAATTGTTCTTATACAAATGCCATCAAATGATTGGACGTTATATGATTGAGAGTTTAGGTAACTCTTTGGTTATTAAATATTTGGATTCTTAAAATCAAGAATTATTGAGTAAATGAGCTGCATGCAAGTTTAAATAGATAAGAGTTATTATGAGTTAAGTCTTGAGTTAATTTAAAGAATTAAGGATGTTGTTAAAGCTCTAATGTGTTATATTTTAATCATATAATTAAGTGTTTAAAGGTTCATTAGCGGGAATAAATAGTTAATCAATTATGATTAAGATACAAAGGACTTTGGTGTGAATTGTGAAGGTGGCATGATGCAGCGCGGTCCTTGGGCTGAGGAAAATCACTCGCCCGAGTGTAGTAAGCCACTCAACCAAGTGCTGCTGCCACTCACTTAAAATTATAGTTCTGCTTCTATGTGTAAAATTCTCACTTAAACTTTGGTTTATTTAGTAAGTAAACATATATCTCTTTATTACTTATAATATAGAGACAATTGGACACTTGAAAACTAAACACTTAGCATATAATTATTTTAATTTAAAGTTTGTTGTTGGAATGGAATAAAGGTTGTGTCCAAACTAAGCAGCCAGGCTATGGAAGAATTATTAAACATTGTTTAAATATGATATTATGATTTAATTGACTAAATAAAAAAACTAAGAAGTTTAAAATTACAGCAAGCTGTTTATTGCTGTAACAGCAAGCTGAAAATAACAAGTGCATTACCATATAGCTATTCATAAAAAGGAAAAATAATGGCAATTGTTATGAAGTGAATAACTGATACAAGGTGATTTAAATGTACTTGATAATTGTAATAATATTAGTAAAACAATGTATTAATATTATCATGTCACTACATAAATATAAATATTTAGAATATGAATATAATTAATGAAATGTTATTAACTAGTTAAGGTTGAAGTGTATTAGCTTAAAATAATTCTTGAAAGCAGTGGAATTGAAATAATATTTAATCAATAGTGAAGCTATCTTTTGATAGTAATAATCTTTTAAGGCGGAGAATAACACTTTAATTGTTGTAAACTATATTTATAGTCCTTTTAATAATCTTTTGCTGTAATAGGTAGAGTTTTTCCTATTTGTCATTTAAGCATAATTACTAAAATATTTTAAACCAAAAACAGTATTACCATATTTTTAAATGATTATTGGGTAATTCTTTAATGTCAAATTTTAGGATGCCTTTCCTTTTAATTATGTGAAAAGCAATTAAATTGAGGACCAGCAAAGTAATAAGGAAATAATTTTAAGAACAGCCCCTTTTAAAGATACAGAGAAATTCTCCCAAGTTTATTAAACTTCCAACTGAGGGATAGCTAATTGTAATGATTAAGTCATTCTATTACCATAAAGATTCATTCTTATTATTGAAATAAAGTATTGGTTTACAATAGCTTCCTATTAAATAATTAAAGTATAGTTAATTACTTAGTTGAAAAACCAAAACGTTTAACATTTGTTTAGATATCCTTGTGATCTAATTGGCTATGAAAGAGAGATTATAGCGGTTGATAAGTGATTAGCATTGAAGAGTTCGCTTATATGTGATTTAAAGTCATAAGGTGTCAAATGCTTTACTATAAAGCTAATTACTGGACTACAAGAACATGTCTAAATGATAAATATTTGAACAAATAAAACATGTATTACTTATTGTAATGGTTATGATGTAATGATTTATAGTAATCTTCTAATGATTTATACACATATGTTGATTTTTAATTCAGAATCAAATAAGTTTATAAATTATTTTTGTGCCTCCAGTAGACAAGCCGCATTAGGTCAGGAAGTAGTTGAACTTCGAACTACAGTTAGTTTATTAGCAACTCAATTGCGCGAGTCTATGGAATATATAGCTGAGCTTCGTATTCAGATAAAAAAAGTAAAGGGGGAAGGTAGCACATTGCAGCATCCAGACAATCCACATGTGCCGACAACATAGGGTTTTAGATTTTATTACTTTTGGGACTAATAACGATTTGACTGCAATGTTAGGGCTAATATTTATACTTTAAAGACTTATAAGAAAATTATATGTTATTGAATATTATAAATTTAATGTTCTTATTAGATTTCTATTAATTTATTATGGTAAATTATATATTTTATATAATATTGTTGATTATGATTTCACTATATAGAGAAAATAAAATAATAAAAAGATTGAAATTTGAGAATTTTTGACAGAAAAATAGCAAATTGTGGGTAAAAATATAGCTGAAATATAGCGATAAAAAACTTTTCCGTTGCTAAATTTGCCTACAGAATATCTATTTTCGTAGGTAAATTTAGCTACGAAAAATATTATACCGCAGGAAAATATTGCCAACGAAAACGTTTTCCGTCGCTAAATTTGCCTAAAGAATACCTATTTATGTCAGTAAATTTACCTACAAAATAGTTTTTCGTTGGTAAGAAATGACAAACGATGACAATAATTAGTCTTCATTTAGTGGTAGAAGTAACGACAGACTACTTTTCCATCGGTTAAATTGACGACGAAAATATATTCCGTCGGTAAAATTGCTGGCGAAATTATTTTCCGTCGATAAAGGTGCCTACAACTGTATCTCCTTCGCCAATTTCCATCGCTAATTTCCATCGGCATTTTTGTTTACCTACGGAATTTCACTCAATTCTGTCGAAAATTTACGTTGGGATCTTGGATTTTTCTTATAGTGCATGATGTAAATTATGGTCTAAGAGTCTGACGTAATAAGTTTATGAATTCTTTTATTGAATTTCAAGTTCTTAATTGAAGTTTGAGCTATTCTTAAAATTCTTACGTTCAAAGCCTTAGTGAGATCATTTGTAAAATTTAAGAAATGATTCCACGTTGTTCATGCTGAAGCAGGTGGGCCATTACCAATTCATCATTCGTCTTATTTAGGTGCACGACAGTTTCTTAGCTAATGTGTAATAATTTAATTAGTAATAATTTAAAATTCAATTATGCTATAATTTAGCAACGGATTTGCGACAACAAACTGTCGCTAATGTGTTATAAATATAATTTAAGAAATAATTAGCGACTATATTTCATCGCTAACTTAGTAAATTGACAATTAGCGATGAAAAATGTAGTTGCTAAATATTATTATAATTCGGCGACTAATTATGAATATAAATTAGCAACGAAAAAAATTAACGATAAAATTTGTCGTCGTTAAATTAGCAACTGATTTTGAATTCCGTTGCTAATATATTCGTGATTGGGCTTTTAGCGACGGATTTATGGTAATTAGAGACAAAAAATTCCGTCGCTAATTATCGATTTTTTTGTAGTGATAGCAGTACAAGGAGGTTATTTTTTCAGAAATGGAAAGAGATGAAATGGCTAAGCCATTAAAATTATTTGGTTCAACTGCAACAAGTGATATTTCTTTACCCAATAAACCAAAATCAACCTTGAGGGTAAAGAAAATATATTATATTTATTTATGTACAAAAGTAAATATACTGTATTTTAGTAAAAAAAATAAAATACAGTGTACGTGTTTCGTCAAAAGAAAATACACTATATAAAGTATATTGAGTTTTTTCAAAAGAAAGTACATTGTATTTTAGTCAAAAGAAAAGAAAATACAATATATAGGTTTCGTCAAAAAATACATTGTATTTATTTATGTAAAAAAGTAAATACATTGTATTTTAATCAAAAGAAAAGAAAACACAATGTATTGAGTTTCATCAAAAATATATATTGTATTTATTTATGTATAAAAATAAATACATTATATTTTAGTCAAAAGAAAAGAAAATATAACATGGATTCTCAATATTACAATCACCTTTGCTGAAGTGGGTGTATAGGTGATCATGACACATTATGTTATAAGCTATGATCCAAACATTAAAAGGTGAGAAGCAAGAAATTGTCTCTGAAAATGGTAACAACATTAGAGTAATTCAAATAATTAGCTATTCAAATTTCAATTTACTCAAAAAAAGAACAAAATTAAGAAAAGAGAGAGCTTTGTACCTCTTGTGCATGCTTCTTGTTTTGCTCCTCCTCAACATTTAACCTCTCAACTATTATTTTTTTTTCTATTATAAATTAACTACTTTTATACAAATACAAAAATCTATTTTGGACATACAAAAAAAAACTCAAACAATAAGAAGAAATACATAAATTAGATCAATTGACCCTATACATTTTAAAACATATGACGCAAGAGATGAACTAATTAACAGTACGAAAAGTTTCATTGAGGTTGGCAGCAAAATTAATATTCTCCAAAGTCTAAATTGTTAACTTGTGCAAAATACATTACAATATTAAATTATTAATTAGATGGAATACAGTGGGAACACAGGAAAGAAATAAAGAAAATTAGAAACCAAATGGTTTTCCTTCTCATGACATTGATCAGCGTACTGTTTTTAGCTATTTTTTTCAAATACTTTCACTTATTCATTTGAAAGATGTAATTATGCAAAAATTAAAACTTATTAATTCACTGAAACTTGGCATTACCGACAACAAGTAGATTAATCATCCCATCCCACACCTTATAATAGTCAGTCTATGAAGTTGCAATTCGAGCATTTACAAATCTAAGGGCTTGTTTACTTATAGAAAATTGCTCCCATTTTTTTTTAAAAAATTACATAAAACAGAAAATAGAAATCATGTTTATTTTTGTCAGTTTTCTAAAATAGAAAATGAATTTTGCAATTTTCCAAAATAAAGAAGAAATTAAAAACTAATAAAAGATATTTTTTAAATTTTCTGAATAATCTTAATACACACACATATACATGTATATGTATATATAGTACATTCATACATACGTACATGCATACACACACACACACACTTGTATTTATGCACATATATGCATATACATACATGTATATATATATACATATGCATATACATACACATATGCATATACATATACATGTATCTGTATGTAATTGTATGTGCATACATACATACATATGTACATGTAAGTGTATGCGTATGTATGTACATACATATATATATATATGATATGTATAAATATATATGTACATACATACATATATACCTACATGTACATATGTAATACATATACATATGTATGTATGTATGTATGTATGTATGTATGTATGTATGTATGTATACATACATGTGTATTTATGTGTATATATGTGCATATATTCACATACATATGCATATACATATACATATGTATTTATGCACATATATACATACATGCACATACATATACATACATACATACATACATATATATATATATATATATATGTATGTACACACACACACACATATATATATATATGTGTGTGTGTGTGTGTGCGCGCGCGCGCGCACTTATATACATATGTATATATATATATATATACATACATATATACATAAAATAAATACTCCAGTTTTTTATTTTTTGATAAATGAATACGTTTTCTAAATTTTCTATAGAAAATAAATACTCAAATTTTCTAAGAAAATAGAAAAAAAAAACAGAAAATTATTTTCTGTAAGTAAATGCACCCTAAAGATCTCAACCCAAAAGCAGCAGAAAAATACGCTAACAACTTATTGGACCTGTGTCCTTGATCACGAACAAAACCCATGAATTAGGTAATTAATATAAATTTTAATTACTCAATTAGTAATTTACTGAATAGTAGATAAGAACGAAAAGACAGGAGCAAAAAATTGATTGAAAATAAATTAGTACCGATAATGGGTGCATCGGCAAGAGAAAAAAGTACAGAGGCTGAATCATGAAGGTCTTTCCACCAAGCGAGGTTCAAACGTCACTAGAGAAAGAGAAGCGAATTGAAAATTGACCTAAAATCCCTTGGCAACTGAAGGTGAAAGTGGGAAAAAGACCATGAGAGAAGCATGTTGGTCTAGTAAGTTAGGAGTCTGGTGAGTTAACAAAAGCTTGTAATCTATAGGAAATGTTTGATCAGGCCCTTCTCCTTCATTTTCTTTCTTTTTGTTTTTCTATTCCTTTTGTCGATTTTTGAAATGGGATAATTTTGAAATAAACATACCCAAATAAATGAAATACGATATTTTGAAAGTTAAAAATGCAATTATAAAACTGTAAAAAATGCATAGAGCAATTTTGAAAAAAAAAATGAATGGTGTAATTTCCTCAAAATTTTAAGAAATTTCAGTCCACCTTATCATAGGCCTTGGTAATATCCCCATCTTTCCCTGCCCTTCCCTTTCATATGATGGATAATTTCAAAAGCGACAAGGATATTATCTATAATTAATCTCCCTAGGACACATGCAAATTGCATAAGAGAAATAATAGCAGGAAGAATAACATTAAACCTGTTACCAATCACCTTGGCTATTATTTTGAAAATAACATTACATAAAGGGAAAAAGGGCAAATTTGCCACTTAAATTTTTAAAATGGTTCAAATATGCCATTCAAATATTTTTTTTCTTAAAAAATGCCATTATTGTTATATAATGGATCTAATTTTACCACTCTAGTCCACATCACCAGACGAAAATCTTAGTTAGCACCAACTTGATCAACACATCAACAAAAAATAGATATGTGGTATTTAAATTAACCAGATTCAAATTAAACCAATTCGAATTAAAATGTTAAACTCAAGTTAAATCAAATCCAAATTAAAGTTAAATCAAATTTTCATTGATTCATATTGAAGAAAGTCTTTTATAAAAGAATTAAAAAAAACCAATTTGATATTTTTCAAAAATCTAAAAATCCTTAACATAACTGTATAACTGATACTATTTCGACCAACCATAAGCCAGAATTTTTTTTACCTTACCAATTAATTTTCAACATCTTAATGTTCTTTCCTTTAAATTTTTAAAGTGTATTTAACAAATCTTAAGTGGATTGCCAATTGACCTATAACTATCTGATTTACTATTTACCTAATAAAATTTCGGCAATATGACGGTTGTAAATTCAACTAACCTCCTGAAAAACAAAAAATACACAGCCTCTCAGAGGCACAATAATATTCAGATCTAACATTTATCCATTCATTCCCTCATTCTTTTCTTCATTTCCTGATTTGTATCATAGTAATACTGCTAGTTCATACCCATCATCCATACTCACAAAATATCAATTCTCCAACCTAATTACATGCCATCAAATATTACAACCCAAAAATTTAATCTTTATATACATATTTACAAGTACACAAAATTCATAAGTATTTTATACATATATACATGCCAATCAAAAGTCTATTTCTAGTCATTCAAATGAAATCTTGCAATGTGTATTCTTGCTCCCGTTTCGCTGAACCTGCAAGCAGAAATATCTACGCGCTGAGCACTAAACATGCCCAATGATGACTAATAATCTTAACATTTCCTATTATTTATTCATATCTTCTAAACAAGGCATTTTGAAAGTAACTATATAAAATTGTTTGTTTGCTATTTAAAGCATTAACTTAATTTATTTACAATATTACTTATTTAATTCTTACTTTTCACTTCATTATTCAATTTAGTCTAAAACTTTCTTTTCCTTTCAATTTTTTGTCCTTTTTAAATTCTATTTACAAATTTATCTCTAATATACTTATTTTTCATTTTTAGCCTATTAGTTGATGTACAATATATCAATTAACACTTGTTTTATTATTTTCATATAAAATTACAATTTAATCCTGTATGTTATAAAATCTTATTTTTGGACTGTTAAGGTACTAAATTACCATTTTACCCTTTATTAATTTTTTTTACTTTTTTTCAGTGTTTACACTTTTTGAAAAAATTACTATTTTGCCCCTAAACTTTTATTTAATTGCAATTAGGTAATTTTTCTTCATTAATTATCACATTTCAATGTCTTTTCACATATTTAACATTTTTCTTTCATTATACCCCCAATACACACCCGACAGAAATACTCAGATCGGATACACGAAATATGAACCATATTAGGCTACAACAGATAGAGAAATGATCCCCAAAGGACCATTTCTCACAAAATAGAGATCAAATACAGACAGAAGCTATGGAGATCAGAGATCCTACCTATAGCAAAGCAAGTCACCATGACTTGTATGGCGGTACAAATATCCCTATGGCCAGCCAATTATATTCTGAGCTAGTTTTTACTGCCTGACTATGTCTAAGGGCATTAATATGCTTATTTTTTATTCAAATTCAATTACTTAATTAACTTCATGGGCTTTTCCATTTCAGACATTTCATCAATTTACTTTTTCACTGTCTTTACACATGTTGTAAATTAATTCATATTAATTTACCACTTCTCACTTATTTATTGAATTATTTCTTAATAACTCAATATTTTCAATTAAACATATTCAATAATTTATTACAAAAATATTGTGGTAATGCATATAAATTTCTTAAAAATTTATATGTACATTATTTTACATTTATTACCATTATTCATTCATTTTATGAATTATTTCCTCAATAATTCATTATTTTCACTATACACATACACAAATTTTAAACTTTAAAATTCTCAAATTAATTCCATAAATTCTTTAAAAATTCATGGACCTTAATTTTTATATTTAGGGTTAATTTGGGCTATTATTTGTTAATTTCATGCAAAAATCACTTAATTTTCCTTAAGAAAAAATTCGGCCACCTTAGCTAAACAAGCTTAAAAATTTTTCTACTTCATTTTAAGCATTCAAATAGCATTTATCAAGGTTTAATTGCATTTCCCTAACATCAATTTTAATTATTAAGTAATTTAACTTAAATTTCCCTAATTATATAAAGGAAATAAATTCAATTAAATAGGAAAATGAAAAGATTTCTTAGCCACTTACATTTTTCTCTTGCTTTTGGATGCCTAAACTTTTTTTTTCTTGCTCTTATCCTTGGTAACTCTTCCTTCTTCACCTTTACCTACCATGGCCGCACCCTAAAGCTTAGCAATCCCTATTTTTTTGTCCTCTAATGCATAAATTAAGCTTATAATTGAATTCTACACATCAAATACTATAGAAAAACACTAAAAAATTAATTTAATTCAATCAAGTTTCATCACTTACCCAAAAACCTAAAAACTTCCAAACTTTGAATTCTTTCCTTTCCTTGCTCAAATCAAAGGTTACAGGCTTGATTAGTGATCTAGAGGAATGGAATTACCATTCTTATGTTAAGATTCAAGAGAGATTTTAAGTAGAATCAAAGAAAATCAAAGGGAGAGGGAAGATGAGGGTTTCGACCACTTTAGGGAGCAAGGGAGAGCTGGGAAAATCTAAGAAATTCTAACATTTTCTAAGCTTAAATACCCTCTCTAATGGGCCTCTTAATGGATCAAAGGAACGGGCTTAGCCCAAATTAAGTTAATGACCCATTTATGCCCATTTAAAGCCTAATTTGATTTCTCTCACTTTTCATCTTCAAATTATTCCAAAAATAATTCAATCACTCTTATCACATAAAAAATAGATAGTATACAAATTTTTGGCTTAATCGGAGTCCGTTATCGATCCAATTCAACCTTATTGGTCTAATTCAACAACTGCTGATATCATCGAAAAATTAAATTTTAATTACCAAAATATTCTACACAAAATTTAAGGAATGTCTACAAAATTTAGCAATATTCGGAGTTCATTTACTATTTTTAAAAATTCATGCAAATTTAAGTCAGTTTTTCTATTTTAGAAATTGACTCGCTAAGTTTTTTGTATTTTTGACTTTTGAAGGTCTATTTGATCTCGATTTCACTTCAAATTTCAACCCTGGACTCACCATGACCAATACTTTTTGATAGTCAAATAAAATATTTTTGACTTCCGGGTGTACTTTTTAGCTCGAAAAATATTATTTACCATCGAAAAGTACTGTTCACGACTGATCCGTTGTTGAGGCCATTACATTTCTCCCCTACTAAAAGAAATTTTATCCTCGAAATTTACCTATATTGAAGAGCAGGGGATACTACTGTCTCATGGTCATCTCAGGTTCCCATGTAACTTCCTCTACATTATGGTGATGTCATAGGACTTTCACCAATGGAATTTGCTTATTCCTTAGTTATCGGACTTCTCTAGCCAAAATCCTCATCGGCTTTTCTTCTTAACTCATGTCAATCTAAACTTGTATTTCATCTGGTGTTATCACGTGGCTAGGATCTGACCTGTACTGGTGGAGCATAGACACATGAAAGACATCAAGTATCTTCTCCAAAGCTGAGGGCAGCTTCAATCTGTAGGCTACAGGACCCACTCGCTGAAATATCTCATATGGACCTATAAATCTAAGGCTTAACTTGCCCTTCTTGCCAAATTTCAGAACTTTCTTCCATAGAGATACCTTCAGAAATACTTTATCTCTAACTTGAAACTCAATGTCTCTCCTTTTCAAATCAGCATATGACTTCTGACGATCCATAGCTTCTTTCAACCTGCCTTTAATGATCTGTACTTTCTCCTCGAAGTTGCGAATCAGATCTAAACCCAATAACTTTCTTTCACTTAGTTCAGTCCAGCACAAAGGAGTTCTGCATTTTCTACCATAAAGTGCTTCAAAATGAGCCATTTTCAAACTGGATTGGTAGCTATTGTTGTAGGAAAATTCAATTAAAGGCAAATATTTTTCCTAGTTGGTGCCAAATTCAAGTACACAACATCAAAGCATATCTTCTAATATCTGAATCATCCGTTCGGACTGACCATCGATCTGAGGGTGAAATACTATGCTAAGTCGAAGTCTAGTACCCAGAGCATCCTGAAAACTCTTTCAAAAATAGGAAGTAAACCTGGAATCCCTGTCAAAAACAATAGATATCAGTACTCCATGTAACCTTACCACCTTACTTATATAGATTTCTGCCAGCCTAGATAAGGAGTAATCCATCCGAACTGACAAGAAGTGAGCAGATTTAGTGAGCTAATCAACAATTACCCAAATGACATCATGCTTCTTCTGAGTCATAGGTAGGTCAGTTACAAAATCCATGGTCACCTCATCCCATTTCTACTAGAGTATAACAAAAGGATGAAGTAATCCTGAAGGAACCTGATGTTCTGCTTTCACCTGCTGATATGTCAAACATTTACTCACAAACTCAGTCACATAGTGTTTCATACCCGGCCACCAATAGTGGGCTTTCAAGTCCTGATAAATCTTGTTATTTTCAGGATGCATAGCATAACTACTATGGTGTGCCTCTGTCAGTATATTCTTATTCAGTTCTTCCTAAGCAGGAACACAAAGTCTTTTCTTGTAGTAGAGTCTACCATCACTATTCAGAGAGTAATCACTTTCATTGCTATACTGAAGCTTGTTCATAATAGTCATTAATCGATCATCTTCTTTTTGAGCCATTTCTACTTGGTGCACAAAGTCTGGTTTAGCTCACAGTTCGGCTACTATAACTTCATTTGGTGCCAGACTTAAACTGGCATTCATTGCCCAAAGTGCTGTAACAATACTATTAATCATTTACACTAATCATTGACTTATACAGATTCATTCAAAAATATTAACATTACCTGACATAAATTTCCTGCTAAGCGCTTCCACTTCTACATTAGCCTTTCTTGGATGGTAGTCGATATAACAATCATAATCTTTGATCAACTCCAACCAGCATCTCTATCTGACGTTGAGCTCCTTTTGGGTAAGAAGATATTTTAAACTCTTATGATCTGAGTAGATATAGCACTTCTCTCCATACAGATAGTGTCTCCATATTTTTAATGCAAAAACAATGGTTGCCAATTCTAAATCTTGAGTGGGATAGTTTTTTTCATGAGTTTTGAGCTGTCGGGAGGCAAAAGCAATCACCTTACCTTTCTGCATCAGAACGCAGCCTAAACCATTCCTGGAGGCATCACTGAAGATCACAAAATCCTTACCTGACTTAGGTTAAGTGAGGATAGGAGCTTCTGTCAACATGGTTTTAAGCTTCTCAAAGCATTCTTGACATTTATCAGTCCACACAAATTTAACATTCTTCTGTAGCAGTCATGTCAAAGGAACTACAATGGTGGAGAAGCCCTTTATGAATCTTCTATAATACCCAGCCAATCCTAGAAAACTTCTCACTTCATTCACATTTTTGGGCGGCTTCCACTAAAGGATTGCATCAATGTTCGAAGGATCCATTTTAATACCTTCTGCTGATATCACATGCCCCAGAAAAGATACCTCATTCAGCCAAAAATTATATTTGTTGAATTCGGCATACAGTTGCTTTTCCCTTAGAGTCTGCAGAACAATCTTCAAGTATCTGTCATGATCTTTCAATGTCTTGGAATATACCAGGATGTCATCGATGAAGACCATCATAAATTGGTCTAAATAGGGATTAGGGACGATCACAAGGTGGGGATTCCCTAGCCCTGGCAGGGACCCGTCCTGTTCAGGACGGGGAATCCCCGAATTTCCCCACCACAGGGATGGCGACGGGGAGGAAAAAACCCCGTTATAAAATCGAGGGTAGGGGATGGGGAATGGGGTATCTGCCCCGCAAGGATCCCCTCCCCATAATTTTTTTTTTTAATTTTAAAATATAATATTTTATAAATAATTAAAATTAAAATATAACTTAATTTTATAACTTTAAAGTTTTAAATTATACTTAATTTTAAATTTATGAATGATTAAAATTTATATTAATTTAAATTATGATTAATTTTAAATTTTTTATTTATTAAATATTATATTTTAATTATTTATAAAATACTATATTTAAAATTAAAAAAAATTGGAGGACGAGGATCCCCGCAGGGAGGAGAACGAGGGGGATTTTCTCCCCATTCTAGAGCCGGGGGCGAGGACGGAGAATCTCCGACCCCGATGGGGCAATGAGTGGGGATGCAATCCCCGACCCGTGAGCACCCCTAATAGGGATGAAAAATCCAGTTCATCAGATCCATGAAGGTGGTTGGTGCATTTATAAAACCAAACGACATGACCAGAAACTCATAGTGGCCATACCGAGTGCAGAAAGTAGTCTCAGGCACATCATCTTCCTTTACCCCTATCTGGTAGTAACCTGACCTCAGATCAATCTTAGAAAAGACGTTCGCTCCTTTAAGCTGATCAAACAAGTCTTCAATGTGAGGGGAGGTATATCTGTTCTTTATAGTCACTTTCTTCAGCTTTCTATAATCGATGCATAATTGGAGAGTCCCATCCCTTTTTTTTTATAAACAGGACATGTGCTCCCCAAGGAGAAATGCTGGGTCGAATAAATCCTTTGTCAAGCAACTTTTGTAGCTTAATCTTTAACTCTTTTAACTCTGCAGATGCCATCCTATAAGTAGCAATAGAAATGAGAGCAGTGCCAAGAGCAACATCTATAGAGAATTCCACCTCTCTATCAGGTGGTAAGCCTGGTAGCTCATCTGGGAACACATCTTGAAACTTCCTAACAGTAGGTAATTCTGACACCTTTAAGCTATCTTTCTTTGCCTCCACTGCATAACACATGTATGTTACACATTCCTTCCTGATCAGTCTTTTAACAGCAGCAACTGATATCACATCAAATAGAAAATCAGATCTCACACCTACAACATTGATCTCCTCACCATCCTGAAGCTTTAAGGTGACTCTTTTCTTTCTGTAATCGACGGTCACATGGTGGACGGATAGCCAATCCATCCCCAAAATCATATCAAACTCCCGAAAAGGTAACTCAGTCAAATTGGCCAGGAATACATGTCCTTGGGTGCTAATAGAAACTGCCTATACACTTTGTTGACCACTACACTATGCCCTAGAGGATTACTTACCAAGATATCTTGGTCCAAGCAAGCCTCTTTCATCCCTTTATCCCGTGCCAAATATGTGCTAATGTAAGAGTGTGTGAAACCAAGTTCAATCAATGCATGTACGAAATTAGATAATAGAAAAATCTTACCCACTATCATATCGGGAGCATCCTCCTCTTCTCTGGCCCTGACGATATAGGTCTATCCCACAGCTAGCCTCTAATTCTGTGATGTCTGACCAGCTAGTCTAAAAACTGAAGTATTAAGGGTGGCTCCCCTACCACATCCTCATGGTGCAAATGATTCTGTACCAGATACTGGTGAGGTGGCTGAAGCAGTCTGCAACATAGGACAGTTTTTAATTCGGTGGTCTCTGGACCCACACCTGAAATAGGCTTTTGTCAGAAATCTACACTCCACAGGATACATCTTGCCACAATGGTCACACAGAACCACTGACCCACTGTCTTTGTCTTGGGATGCACTGGCCGCAAAAATCGCTATAGATTTACCACGAGATGCACTACCCTATCCCCGACCTGTTGGTGGATGATCCTAAGGTGCCTATGATCCCTTCTGCTTCTTTCCTTATCATGTCTTCCCACTGGTCTGTCCTTACTTCCTCTTCTATTAAAACCGGGGCTGTCTCTCAGCTTGCTCGGTTTGAATGGCTTCTAACTTGGTAGCC
>JBBPFJ010000815.1:0-46304 GCA_037975025.1 Excoecaria agallocha | reverse complement strand
ATGAGAAATTGCCTAAAATCGTCTATAAAAAAATCGAGAAGAAGACAAAGACCCCATTTTCAAGTACATCTCAGAAGAAGAGAATGAAGACCACAAAAAGAAGGCATAACTCCCACCATTTCAGTCACCGAAAAGAAACGTTTGGGCATTGAAAAAAAATAATAACAAATGAGATTTATCACTAGCACATCTAAGGCAAAGAAACTTAAAATGACCTAAGGAAATGAAAAAAGAAAAAAAAATACATCATTCTTTTTTCTTTTTCTGCGATCAATATTCACAATTACCCACTAAAAAATGCTTATCAAAACAGATAAGCTAAAGAAAATGAAAAATAATAGCTTGAGCAAAAAGAACCGATTCAAGGAAAACTAAAAAAATTAACTAATTAAACGAAGAAGTAGAAGTCCAAAAATTACAGAATCAAGTCACTGATAAGCAGAAGAACTGAAAAATCCTAAAATTTGGAAACGTTGACTAAACTGAAAGAGAGGGATGAAAATACACCTAGAAAGAGAGTCACAGAGAAAGAAAAGATGAAATCTCTATCCTTCAAAAGAGCGAATTCAAGACCAAATTCCTATGCTTGTAACGAGAAAGGAGAGAGAGAGGGTAAGAGGGGGCTGGCATTGAAGGGTAAGGTTTAAGTGGATTTAGAAAAAATGAACCCGCCAATTAACATTTTTATCCCGCTCAAAAAATTTAGTGAATTAGCTACAGAATGCCTCTAGCAAAATTAGCTATAACATTTTTCCAAGCTAATTTTGTGAGAGCTATATTTTTCCAATTTAATTATTTTATTGCTTAATTTATAATAATTGATTATAATCAATATTATTGAATATAAATAAAATAATTAGTTCAATTTAATTAATTAAGTAACAACAATTTAGTTTATTTAATTTTTGTCAATAAATAATGTATTAGTTAAATTTATTGGACTGCCAATAATTAGTTTATTTATTTTTTGTTAATATAATAATTAGTTTAATTTATATAGTTAAATTTATTAAAATAAATGGTTATTTAAACTCAATGTAGAATAATTAAACTCAATGTTAACATGATATTGACTTCATAAATTTTGCTGTAACTAATGATAATGGAATAGTATACTTTGTCTAATTTGCGACAACATTATTGTTGCCAATTTACGACAACATTGTTGTTGCCAATTAGCTACAACGGTGTTGTCGCTAATTAGCTACAACAATATTGTCGCCAATTGAGCCATAGGAAGGGAATAGTATATTTTGCATAATTTGCAACAACATTGTTGTCGCCAATTGAGCCATAGGAAGGAAATAGTGTATTTTGCCTAATTTGCGACAACATTATTGTCGCCAATTAGCTACAACAGTGTTGTCGCTAATTAGCTACAACAATGTTGTCGCTAATTGAGCCATAGAAAGGGAATAGTATATTTTGCCTAATTTGCTACAATGGTGTCGCTAATTAGCTACAACAGTGTTGTCGCCAATTGAGCCATAGGAAGGGAATAGTGTATTTTGCCTAATTTGCGACAATATTGTTGTCGCTAATTAGCTATAACAGTGTTGTCGCTAATTAGCTACAACAGTGTTGTTGCCAATTGAGCCATAGGAAGGGAATAGTGTATTTTGCCTAACTTGCGACAACATTGTTGTCGCCAATTAGCTACAACAGTGTTATCACTAATTAGCTACAACAATGTTGTTGCCAATTAAGGCATAGGAAGGAAATAATATATTTTACCTAATTTGCGACAACATTATTGTCGCCAATTAGTTACAACAGTGTTGTCACTAATTAGCTACAACAATATTGTCGCGAATTGAGGCATAGTAAGGGAATAGTATATTTTGCTTAATTTACGACAACATTGTTGTTGCCAATTAGCTACAACGTTGTTGTCGCTAATTAGCTACAACAGTGTTATCGCCAATTGAGCCATAGAAAGGGAATACGATATTTTGCCTAATTTGAGACAACATTGTTGTCGCCAAGTAGCTACAACGGTGGTCTCGCTAATTAGTTACAACACTATTGTCGCCAATTGAGCCACAAGGAGGGAATAGTATATTTTGCCTAATTTGCGACAACATAGTTGTCGCCAATTAGCTACAACGATGTTGTCGCCAATTGGCTACAACAATATTGTCGCTAATTAGCTACAACAATGTTGTCTCCAATTGAACCATAGGAAAAGAATAGTATATTTTCCCTAATTTGCGACAATATTGTTGTCGCCAATTAGCTACAATAGTGTTGTCGCTAATTAGCTACAACAATGTTGTCGCTAAATCTGCTTTTTATCGTCGCAATTGTTTGCGTCAAAATTTTGGCGCTTGATATTAGCAACAATAAAAATTTATTGTCGCTAATTTGTTACAATATTTATTTTTCCACCAAATCTTTCAATATTTACGACAGAAGTCATTTTTTATTGCAAAGTTGTCGCTATATTGTGCATTTAGCAATGAATTTTATTGTTGTCGCAAATTTTCGTTGCTATTCTGCATTTTTTTTGTAGTGTGATGGAGGTAGTGTGGAAGTGTGGTGGCAACGACGACGGTGGCGGTGGTAGCTTTTGCAGTGTGATGGTGTAACCAGCAATTGTGATGTCGGAGGTGAGGGTGTGGTGGTGGTGGTGGTGGTGGTGGAGGTGGAGGGATGTGGTGGTGGTAGCAAGAGTGTGGTGGTGATGGCAGTGGTGTGGTGGCAGGAAGCGATGATGGCTGCAATGGTGATGATAGTGGTGGTGACAGCAGCGGAGGTAGTAGCAATTAATGGTGATGGTTGTAGTGGTGGTGGTGTCAGTAACGGTATGGCAGTGGTGTCAGGCAATATGTTGGTGGGGGTGGTGATGTCGACAGTGGTGGTGGTGTTATCGACTACGATAGTAGGGGTGACGACGGCGATGATGATGGTGGTGGTATCAGCAATAGTGTGGCAATGGTGGTGACGACGATATGGTGGTGAGGCCGATGGTGGTGGAGACAATGGTGATGGCGATAATTGTGGTGGTATCAATGACGGTGGCGGTAGCAGCAGTGTGGTGGTGGAGAGACGGTGGCGGTAGCAGCAGTGTGGTGGTGGAGAGACGGTGGCGGCGGCGGCAGCGACAATAATGGTGGCGGCAGTGGTGGTGGTGTTGGCGGCGACGATAGGATGTGGTGGTGGTGGTGAGATGGTATTTAATATTAATACGATATTTACCGTATTACACAAACCCAATGGTTTGTGATGTATTATTTTCTACAATATATGTGGAATAATGAAACCTGTATTATATTATATTATCCCCACATTAATTTTTGAAAAATTCCTCCAAACATCGTACTTGTATTAGCTTGTACTATTTTATGCTATCTTATGTGCAATTCAGTGAACCAAACGTGACCTAAAAGAGATTGGATAGAGCTAGAACTGATAGTGGAAGCTCCCGTCATCACTCCTAGCCATGGAATCATAGTTTTCAGCTGACTGGTCAGTGCAGCCTTCTAGAACTGGAACCTTAATTTGCTGAGCTGCATTGCCTGCATTCAAATTACAAGGAAATAAAAAAAGAGGAAATGTTCAATGAACTGTTCCCAAATTCCTTTTTGCATTATCCAGATTATAAATTTCCCATCTAAGGCCTTCAGGATCAAAGGCTCTAACCATAGAAGCTTCCATTCTCGATGGCATCGTCATTTGCATCTCCAAGAGCTGCTTCTTTCAGATACTTGTCAGCCAATTG
The DNA here is from genome assembly GCA_037975025.1 of Excoecaria agallocha. Lineage (NCBI taxonomy): Eukaryota > Viridiplantae > Streptophyta > Magnoliopsida > Malpighiales > Euphorbiaceae > Excoecaria > Excoecaria agallocha. The sequence continues at coordinate 42,583 of JBBPFJ010000815.1, read as the reverse complement.
GACTCTCTTCACATTCTCTTGTTCTTTAACAAGCATGTTACCATACTCGAGCAGCTTCTCCAAAGTCATCTTCGGTTGCTCGAAAGTCGGAGGACCCTCCTTTGAATTCACAAGCTTTTTCCCTACGCTTTCCACTACCACACTGGCAATCCAATTCCTCACTTCGTCATCTTAAACTCTTGCTCTAAGGGCACCGAAGAAGTCTGGAAGCACACATAACCATGTTACTCGTGCCTATCAATGTAAACATAACATGCTATGTATATAAGCAGTGTATGCAGCTCACCAATGGACTGGCCGGGGAAAGTGTCCACTAGCTTTACAATGTCTGCCTCAGGGACATTGTCTGTCCTGAAGATGCCAGTGCAAACACCAATCCTGTCTTCGCGAGTGGGAGCCCAATAGAACTTCTCCATACGACCATCACGAATTAGAGGACCGTACAATGTGGAGAAGTCATTACCGGTGGCTATGATGGGGATGCGGGGGTTCTCCTCCTTGTTGTACTGACCGGGTAGCTGAACATTGGTTGGGTTATCGACAATATTCATCAGGGTAGCATTTACCATTTGATTGTTGACAGTATATTGGGTAGTTCCGCCCATCCTACCTGCCCCTGCATCTAAATCATTAATGAAGAGGCAGCACATTTTTCCCTTTCTAATTATGTCTGCTGCCTCTCTATATCTTTGCCTTATCAATTTGGCTGGCTCTCCAGCATTTCCACTCTCCAATTCTCCAGCACTCATCATTATGGGGCTGAATGTTCAAATCGCAACATGAAGTTTGATATTTAGAATTTAGTCAATTCAATTCTTTGTTTTTTTTTTTTTTTTCAATTGGACAAATGATATCTTGATTGATTAGTTGCACAAGAAATGGGAAATTGAGTATGAGGAACTTACTTGATTCCCATCTTGGCAAACACAAGCTCGCACTGGAATGATTTTCCTTGACCTTTGCCTCCCCAGATACCCAAGATAAGAGGAACCTGTCCCAATTTTTCGAAAATCATGATATTAAATTATTAACATTTCGAGTCACCATAATACATACAGCAATAATGCTCTCTAAAATTTCAGTTTATATTACCTTAATATTAGGAAGATTCAAGAAATTCTTGGTGATGTGAACAACCACCTTGTCCGTAAATGCAGGTGCAATGTAGAATCCATCCACCCTATTATCTAACCTGGAAAATAAAAAATTAAAAAAGAAATCAATGGGATCCTATTTCCAGAAAGGACATATTGAATTTCTGAAGCAAAAAAGGGGAAATCGATTCACTTACTGGCGAAGACCTTGACTGATATAGTCATAGGAACTCATGACAGCATAGTGAGTTCCAGTGTTCATGGGAGCTTGGAAAAGGGTGTCCACCATTCCTTTGCCTCTAGTAATATCCTGTTGATCATCTGATTCATCAAATGCAAGACCTCCCCATCTGTCTTTTGAGGTCTGCTTCTCCTCATCATATTCTGCTGAAACCTTCAAATTAGCCGCCAAATTCCTCTGGTTTATGTTCTTGCAATTCACCTTCTTCAAGCTGCTACCAAAGAAAGCAGATGCAGGAACAGACGACCCAGCACCGGCTCCATTGAAATTCAACTGCAAAAACAAAAAACGCACTGTTTAATTCCACGATTTGAAAGGCGATTAAAACGAAGGGACTAATGAGTATTACTAGATAAAAAACAAAAACACAAAAAAATAAAATAAAATAAAAGAAAAGGGCGGATGATACCGGCACTCTGTTAACAAGACCGAGTGTAGAAAGAGAAGAAGCCATTGAGTGAAGAAGTGAGTAGTTGGGTTGTAAAAAGAAGAAGCCGAAAGGAGAAATTGAAAGGTGCACTTGCTTTGTTTTGGAGGCAGGAATGGGCGGGGGGATGGGAATTTATAGAAGGACGTGAGAAATGAGAATTTGTAACGGCCACACAAATGGGATACTGGTCTTATTATGCAGCGTGTGAGATCGTTGGTTTTGGGGTGTTCGTGGGTTTCGACTTTGTATTTCCAAGTTTTTTATTATTATTACCAACAAATTAGACCCTTCTCGGAACTCCGTGGGCTTGAGGTTTGGGTTTCATCTTCCATCCTGTCCACCTAAAATATATTAGTCACTTGCTAATATTTTTGGGAGTTTTACAAAACTACCCAAAAAAAATGTATTAAACTTAAATATACCCCCTCTTTTTTTCTCTTTCAAAAATACCTTTTTTTAAATTTTTATTTTTAAAAATATCACTTTTTTAATGTAACTTATACTCCCCTCTTTTCATGTCTCTTCTCCTTCTTCTTCTCCTTCTGCTCCTCCTCCTCCTCCTTCTTCTTCTTCTACGAATATTTTGGACTTGCAAAACTTGTTGATTCTGCAGAATGTTCAAAAATTTCTAAAGTTTCTAACACAGTTGCTAGTTCTTATGGATATATTGCTCCAGGTGAGTATATGAGGTTTGGTACTTTAAAAAGCATGGTTGAATCTTTCCAAAAATGTTCAGTTTCAACACATATTATGGTATAGAGGCTAACTTGACGTTCTGTTTTCAAACTGCAGAATATGGATACAGTTTCAGAATCACAGAGAAAAGCGATGTGTACAGCTATGGTGTAGTTCTTCTTGAAGTGTTAACTGGGAAGGAACCAACTGATAACAGGATTCCTGAAGTGATAATTACATTTTAATATATTACAATTTTTTATGAATAAAGACTCTTTCGACAACCTTGTCTCGCGCATTAGTTGTTGAATGCTGCTGGTGATCCTTCTTGTAAGAAAGCCTCATGACTAATCAAATAAGCTTCTCAACGACCAAGAAGGACATGTCGTTTAATTAACACTACGTTCCCCTTTCGAAGAAAGTGTCAGTATCATTGTATGTTTTTTAAATGCGAAAAGAACATCCCGGGAAGAGAATGTCTGGTTATACAAAACGACATGACGTCCAGAAAACCCACACTGCCCACTGTTTCTTAACTTTTGTAATTTTGTTTTACAAACGGGACCACAAGGCGTTGTCTTCTTTCCCATAATTCCATGCCACAACAACCACCGTCAATGGTGGTCGTGTCGTCGACATCCGCTGGTTTTGATAGTTTTGTGTAAAAACAGAGATGCATATGCTATCAATTAGAAGTTTGGAAGTATTATATAATTTTTTAACAGGATAGACTAATAATTAGCAAAAATTTAGCGAAAAACTGTTGATATTTTATTTAATCAGTAAGCAATTAGAATTAGACGTTTCTCTGTATTTTCTATTGTCTGAGTTGTATGGGTTTCATGTTTGGAAAAAATAATATAATGCACCCACATAAACAATCTCCGTTCGAGCCTTTCCAAAAACAAGATCTAGACCCAATTTTTTTTTTATTGAAACACAAGAAAGCCAGCATCTGAACATTGGACTCAACAAACAATTCAAAACGCATAAATTTGCTTAATGTAGGGTGGAGGCAATGTGAGCGATCAAGTCAAGCACACGAGAACTGTATCCCCATTCATTGTCATACCAAGAGACAAGCTTCACAAAGTTCTCATTCAAATTCTGGGTTTAGGTATACCGATGGTATACCGGTGGTATACTAGTGGTATACCCGGTATACTAGTGGTATACCCAAATTACTGGTCGTATACCTTCAATTCTGGATTTAGGTATACCGATGGTATACCTAGTATACCAGTGGTATATCAAAATCCAAAATATCATTTTCAATTCTGGATTTTGGTATACCATCGGTATACCAAAATTCAGAATACAATCTAATTCTGGATTTTGGTATACCGCTGGTATACCTGGTATATCGGTGGTATACCAAATTCAAAAATAAAATTTAATTTTGATTATCATTCATAAAAAGTAAAAACAACAAATAAACATCCACTCTCTACCGTATCTTCCATTTTATCACATTATTTTGATTTAAACATGAGGTTGGGTGTTTAAAAATAGAACGTGATTTTCTTTCTCAAAATTGAATTTTAGTAATTTTTTTGTATTTAAGCTCTAACAATATAATATATATAGATCCAATAATTGAAATGCAAGCATAACAACAAATTCTTATTATTATTTGAGTTGAATTTCGATATGATTTCATCCATTGGCCATTGCTCAGAAGTTAAGAACGCGAAAGAGAAAACTCAAATCTGAAAAAGAACAATAAAATAGACATGAAATCCTATAATTCAAAACTTTTATTGAAATATTAAAGGTTGCATTATAGACTCGAAAGAAAAGAAAAATCAAAAGCAATAGATGTAACCTAACTAAGAGGAAAAAATCTAATAGAAAGAAGAAGAACTAGAATCGCAGAAGAACCAGCAATGCACCATCCACAAAGGAGAAAGGTGGGCGCATAGTGGAACTGAAAGGTGGAGGATACTGGCATGCTCAAGTTTGGAGAATGCAGTGTGATTCTGGGATTTGGTATGAAAGAGAAACAAATAGAGTTGAGAATGGAGCTTAAAACAAATAGTGGTATTTTTAAGAACAAGAAATTAAACAAAAGATAATTTTAATAAATTTATCCCATTAGCAATGGAAGAGTTAGGTAATTCAATCTCAAGGAACAATTCTCTTCTCTTTTTGGAGACATGAACATCTCGGAAATGGAACAACTGCTTCTTTGCCTTGTGGATTCCCATCCCAACTGCTACCTACACAAATCCCAATTGTAAGCCTTAGCAAATGCCTCCGCCGCACCACCGCTTGCCGAAGCAAATGACCTTTGCCCAGTATCCATTAATCTCCAATGCCTCGCCACCTGCGCATTTCCATAAACACATTTGTATCAATCCTTATCATAATCAAATATCACCGCATTAAATCACAACAGCTCTTACCTCTCTCTGCAAACCCATTTCTATACAATCCTCAAACTAAATGAATTTAAGAAACTATTTGCTTCCTACGATGAATATAACTAAGTAATCTTATGTTAGCTTTTTATATATTACTAAAATGAAGCAGCTTTAGTATGAGAGTATGAGGAAAAACATACGGATTTGAACGTGGAGGATATTGCGCAGATATATTTCTCGGAATATTAGTAACGGCTTTGAATTTTGAATCCTTCCCTTTCGGTTTTGTTGATTTTTAAAATTTAGTAGCCATCAGAAGTTATTGCAAGATAATTGTTATCTTTAGATGCAAAAAGAGAGGGAGATGGCGGGTTTAAAATGATAGAGTTAGGGTTTAAAAGAAAAGTGGGTATTTTTAAAAACATAAAATTAAAAAAGAGGTATTTTTAAAATTTTAAAATTGATGAATGTATTTTTAAAAAATGAAGTAGAAAAGGAGGTATTTTATGTAAATTCCTCAATATTTTTTTACAAAATTAAAAATTTTCAATTATTTTGTTAATTCCGGTTTTAAAGTAAAATATACCACTTAAAATGGCATATTACCATTATCTATTATTTTTATCATAAAAATTAAAAAAAATCAATAATTTTGTTAATTTGTGTATTTTGCATATTTTAAAATTTTATTTATATTTTACATATATACATTTTTCCACCTTTGAGGACAGTTTAATTTGTATTAAAAAAATAAAGAGAAAAATGCAGTTTTAAAGAATGCACGAAATAGTATTTTAATGATTATAATAGCTATTTGTTATTTTACTACTGTCTTTCGCTCAAAAAGATAGTCCACCTTTAACTCTTTGTTTATCCCAAATTATATGGTCTCCCTTCTTTTTATTCATGGCAGTCAGACTGGAACCACCTTGTTAATAATTAAACAATATAAACTAATGCATGAATATATAAAAGAAATCACATTAATTGAACTTTTCAATTTGTGTTAAAACATAAAATCAACTATTCTTGGACAGAGGGGATATTTTAGGCCTGTAGAAACAACTATCAATGACTAAATTTAATTTCGGATACGGTTATTAAATTATTTCCCTTTTAAGCAAAAAAAAATCGTTAAAAATATTTAATTTTTAAATTTAAAAAAATATACTTTTAAAAAAATTACTTTTACCAGATTTTGCCGATAATTTTATTGGCATGTTATATTAACCATCTCATCTATTATATCAATATGTTACCTATATCAGCCACTATATTATAACCAATGACATGTGTAAATATATTTTAAAAATAAAAATATTTCATAAAAAGTTTTACAGATATTATCTTCGTGTTAGCAGTAATGTGGTAGCTAATATGACATTTATCTTATAAGACGGGCTAACGTGGCGGATAATAAAAATTTTCAATAGAATTCCTTTAACTTAGGCTAAAATAATTTTTTTAAATATTTTTTAAATTTAAGTAATTTTTTAATGCACTTAATTTGGAAGACAAATTTGGCAAATAATTTGGAAGGCTAATTTAGTAAGTGGCCAAAAATTGGTGGTTTTATCAAGAATATTGTGATTATGGTTTTGCGGGTTGCTGTGATAATGAACGTGATTCATGTGTGGATGAATGGAATGAGGAGGATTTAGAATTAGGCCATCGTCCAACTATATTTTATGTTTATTATAGATGCTTGTTGATTCATGCATGGATGAATGGAATAAGGATTTATTCCATTAAAACTCATTTCTCCTTTCATCAATACACATTTACATTCATCACTCTTTCTTTCATTCTTCATTCCTCTCTTTCTTTCAATTTTCATAATTTTTCCTTCCCGTTTTGATACTATGCAATTCTAGTTAAAGCAATATTTGCTCAAGTTATTTTGAAAAAAATTGTCCAAAATTAAAGAAAAGGTAATATTATATGGGTATAGTATAATTTAATTTTTTAAAGAAAAATTTATGTTATTAGTAACCTTATTTTCATGTTTAATTTTGTAGGGGTTGATATTTCAAAATATATTTAATTACAACAAAAAATATTACTATCTACAACATTAGAGGTAAGTTATTTTTATTTTTAGAAAAATAGCTTGAGTTTAAGTTGAGATTATTAATTTCCATACTACTTGATTTAAATGGAAAGATTTTTTTAAATAATGTAATTTAATAAAATATTTGTGAAAATAGAGCATGTCAGAAATTATTTGTGGATTTGAAATTTTTGTGAAGAAGCAATGACATGTTGCGTCATTGCTTAAATGGAAAATACAATGACGTGTTGCATCATTGATACAAATTGTGGTGGGTCCTGCTTGAAGACACAGTCAACCGCTGCGTTATCAATCATGCCTACCACTTGTCCAATGATGTTACTCAGTGCTGCATTTTTCATTTACGTCAAATATTTCCATCATTACCTGGAATGGAACTCGATACCAATTTAGCATATCAACCACTGTATAGCGATGGATATAATGATCCAAACCCATATGGAATGGAACCCGATACCCCTAACCATAGTTCCACATCTCATAATAGGAGATATTGAATATGCTATATTGGTGTAATATTTGAATATATGACCAGTTACTTATATGAAATTTAACTAATTATCATCAATTACTAAATGTGTTAAAATATAGCATATTACCAAATATAGGACACAAATGAAAAAATATAATAATTATTTATTATCGCACAGCATATTACAAAATATATTAAATTTATTAAAATATAATATATCGGTAAATACATGGTTCATAATTTCAATCATTAACATCCTTACTGTAACAGTCTTTCAGATACGAAATTAAGCGGTAAGCTGAAATATTTTTTTTCAAATTTTTAACCAAATTCATTGACCGTCAATACTTAATCATTATTCAAATTCACAACTAAATTGTCATTGACTTAAAACTATCTAAAAATACTATTCATTTCACCAAAAATTTCGGCAGTATAACGGCTTTATACTTACTAACCCCTTGAAAAACAGATAAGCCACGACCTCTCAGAGGCATAACAGTCTATAACAAACATAAATACATATTTCAGACATTCATTCACATATCAAACATATCCATTCAAAAATACTTCGTGACAAAACACCTAATTACAGTCACAACAATTTACTGACCAAATACAATCCAGTCATTTATTTCAAATATCTAAATATATACATGCCAAAACATAAAATAATTATAATTGTCTTTTTCTCTTCAATCTTTGCTCCACTGTGTACCATGCTTCAGCTACTCTTCGAAACCTGCACGTAGTAAACACTACATGTTGAACGCTAAACATTCTCAGTGGTGACTATGAATCGAAAAATTTCTCAAATAAGCATAATTACATTAATTATGCTAAAAATCATATTTTTCTTATCAAAAATACTTTTTAACATTTTTAACGGTATTTTCAAATCATTACTAAACTTTGGCAAACCTTTCACTTTGGTCTTAAACTTTTCAATTATTTACAAAAATATCCTTTTTATACTATAATTACAATTTTTCCATTAGTTCATTTATTTTTGCTTTGACTTTATCAATTATTTATGAAAATACAATTATCAATGCTTTTAACATTCAATGCTGAGTAAGATCATTACTTTGGCAAACTTTTCAATTAAGTTCTTAATTCTTCATTTTTATTACAAAAATGTCATTTTTACACATTTATTACAAAAGTTGCCATTTTTACATTTTAATTGCAAAATTGCCATTGGTTGACTCATTTTTTTTTACTTTTCGTTTGACTTTTGGCTTACAAAATTTCTGTCTCGTCCTTATTTGAACTTTTTTATACAATATTTCATTTTTGGTTCTTAATTTCTCAGTTAATTACGGTATTATCATTTTAAACTTTTAATTTCAATATTGTCACTATTTTATAAATTTTTCATTTTCAAAACAATGATTGGCATAAAACATACCAATTGGTACTCATTTTGATTTTTCATGTAAAATTACGTTTTAGTCTTTTTTCTTCACAAAAGCTTATCTTTGGGCTGTTTGGTCATTAAATTACCATTCTACCCTTGTAAAATATTTTATCATCTTTTTTACTCATTAAGTTCAATTTTTGAAAAAATTATATTTTTACCCCTAAACTTTTTATTTCTTTTAATTAGGTCATTTTTCACTTTTCGCTTTCTTTTTAGAATTTCTGACTTATTCTTATCAGTATGTCCCCAGTACAATCTCGATAGAAATTTTCAAATAGGATATACGGCATGTGCACCATACAAAATCACATACAGATTGAGAAATGATTCCCAATGGATCAATTCTCACAGAGCAGATATCAGTACAGACAGATTAGATGCTATGGGAGATCAATGATCATACCATAGCAAAGCAAGTCATCATGACTTGCACTACAGTATAAGATGTCCCTATGGCTAGCCAATCATATCCTAAGCAAGAGTTTTACTGCCTGACTATTGCTAAGGGGAAAATCACTAACTTTCAAAATAATTTTCAAATTTTCAACAATTGTAATTGCTTTCAAAATATTTTTCAGATTTTAAACAGTTTTAATTACTTTTTTTTAAACAGTACATTTTGTCAGTCAATCTTTTGCAGTACTTTTAATTATTTAATAACTTTTCTTTTTCTATTGTTCTGATAGTCACTTTTTTAGTAATTTTTATACAGTTTTTGAATTATGTCATTATAATTCACTACTTTCTCTCCAATTTATGAATTATTTCTTAATAATTAAATATTTTCACTTTACAATTCATTTCACGTTTTAGACTTTTAACAGTTTTTGTACTTTTTTTTCCAGTAATATGATCGTTCAGAGTTTTCAATACTTTTGTACGATTTGTGAATTATTTTACAATAATTCACCATTTTATCGAATTATGAATTATTTTTCAATAATTCATCACGATCAATTTACACATTATACTTATTATTGTCTTTTTATTTCAATACACTAGCCAGACAATCTTTTTACCACCTTTGGACAGTTTATAAATCATATCAATAGAATTCATTATTTTCACTTAAATTTTGAATTATAACTTAATAATTCAACACATTTATTTTGTACATATTCAAATATTTTCTCTAAAATATTCAAATAATTTTCATAAATTCTACAAAAATTTATGGGTGCTATATTCACTTACTTTATGAATTATTTCACCATAATTCATCAAATTTACATTGTACATAATCAATTATTTACTCCAAAAATATTCAAATAATTTTCATAAATTCTCTAAAAATTCATGGACATGTTTATTTATGTTTATTATTATTTTAAGGCATAAATTATCAAAATTAACCAAAATATACCTTGTTCCCCTTTAGGAAAAATTTTGGCCACTAAAAGAACTCAACCTTACAAAATTATTTCAATCAATTTAAGGTTATAATTAGGCATAATTAAGGTCCAATTGTATTATTCTAAAGCCAATTTCAATTGTACATACAATTTCATAATTTCCCCTAATTTGCCTAAAGGAAAATTATGCTAAATCAAGGAAAATAGTTAGATTTCATAGTCACTTACCTTTCTCACTTGCTTTAGCATCCTTAGGCTTGCTTTTTCATGCCTTAAACTAAAGAAATTCATTCATCGCCATGAAGAACCAATGGAGGCCAAATTTCCTAACCAAGCAAACACAATGAGTTCAATGGTTTTAGCTCAAATTGACTTCAAAAATGGACTCTAAGCCTTGAAAATCTCTTACCTCAATTTAACCCCTAAACCTTTTCCACTTGATTTTTCTTGCTTACTTTCTTCAAAATAAAGGATTAAAGCTACTAGGATGATTTAGAGAGGCAATAGATCATCTCTCATGCTTAGATATAAAGACAATGAGTGAAAATTTTGAAGGAATTTTGAGAGAGAGAGAATGGGAGTTTCGGTCACTTATGGAGGAAAAAGAAGCTGAGGATGAAGAAGAAAGCCACGATTTTTACTATTTTCTTTCTCCTTTTTATAGTGGCTATGGGTGGTTGGGCTTGGTTCAACAAAAGGCCACTCACTTAAGGCCTAATAACCAAAATTAAGCTTGTTTTATAATTTTCTTACAATTATCTCTCTTCTTAAATTTAAATCACTTCAAAATTAATTTTATTATTCTTATCACATCAAAAATAGGCTGTACGCAAAATTTCAGCCCAATCGAAGTTCGTTACTGATTTAGTTGGATCAGATCGATCCAATTCAAAAAAATTAATGTTACCGAAAAATTTACTTTTTGCATTCAAAATAATTTACACATTATTTTAGATATATCTTTAATTTTTGGTAATTTTTAGACTCCTTTTGCTATTTTTAATAGTTCGATCAAACCTTGATCAAACTAGTTAACCTAAATCCGAACTGCTTCATTTTTTTGTATTTTTGACTTTTGGAGGTTTATTTGACCTCAATTTCACTTTAAATTTTAACCCTGAACTACCTATGATTCATATTTTTTTGATGGTCCAAGAAAATATTTTTCACCTCCGAATGTAGTTTTCAGTTTAGATGTACTATTTACTGTTGGAAAATACTATTCACGACTAACCCGGCATTCAGGTCATTATAATTCTCCCCTACTAAAAGAAATTTCATCCTCAAAATTTAATTGTAACAAAAAGTAGATGATACTTTGGTCTTATCAAAGCTTTTTTCACGTTGTGATGGCTCCAAAACATCTTCACTAATGGAACATGTTTGTTCTTGATCTGACTAATCTCTATAACTAGGATATTTACTAGTTCTTTTTCACAAGTCATATCAACCAGCATTTGGACCTCTCTCAAGTCACAATTCAAATCAAATCCTACCATCTTCTTTGCATTCAATTATGTCCAACATAAAGGAATCCTTCATTTCCTTCCAAATAATGTCTCAAAAAGAGTTGTCTTTCTATTGAACTGTAGTTATCATTGTAAGCATATTTTGCTAAGGACAAGTACTTTTCTCAATTATTACCAAATTTAAGTATGCAGTATCACAACAAATCTTCTAATAACTAAATCGCCCACTTTGATTGATCATCAATCTGAGGGTGGAATACTGTGCCAAAGTAGAGTCTATCAATAATCTCTCATATAACATCATATTCTCTTTGAAGCACAAACAATCCAATAACAAAATCCATGGTCATTTTGTCCCATTCCACTCCTATATCAACATAGATCAAAGCAATCCCGAAGGAACCTGGTGCTCCACTTTCATTTACTGATATATTAAACATTCAGTTCCTCCAAATTCGGAACATAAAATCTTTTCTTGTAGCAAAGCTTCTTTAATGCCCTAATCTCTACCCAAATAGTAATTGGATATGTTTTGATGCATTAAGAAGATAATACGAAGAGATAAGTATTAGAAGTGTTGTATATATGCTCGAGTAGTAAATTACAAGTAAGGACATAGAGGTAATGATTGTAAGAGAGGAGGGGCAAAATGGTCATTTTACACTATATAATTTATATGGCTAGTTAAAGGAAAAATTTCAATTTAGGGACTTAATTGAAAAATGAGAGTATAAATTTGAGGGTAGAACTGTGAAATTAAAAGAAGAAGGGAATTGGTAGTAAAGCTTAAAAAAATCTAGAGGTAACCAATAGGAGCTTGACATGTTTCTTCTCTAGAAATAATTTGAAAACATAAGAATGGGTAGAACAGTGAAGAATTGTGGCCGACCACCTCAAAATCTAAAGGAGAACAGTTATTTCGTCACTTTCTAACCCCCTAAAAACACTCCCAAAATTCTAAACCTCAATTTTCTTATGGAGAGGGAGTTTAGGGGTTACAAATTTAGGGTAATCTCTTCTTCTTCTCTTCTTATCCTTTTGTAATTAACAATTAATTTGAGAAAATAGTTACAACTTTTATATGTTGTTATATGTGTGATTTCATCTTATGTAGAAGCTTAAACTAGAAAAGGGAAAGAGAGAGAGGAAGAAAGAAATTGAAGAATTTGAATCCTAAAAGAGGTATGGAAACCATTCATAGTGTTAATGTTTGTTTTGATTTTTAGACAGCAAAGATATGTTTTTGAATGTTAGTATATATGTTATACAATGCAGAATTAGGCTGGATGTGGTGTGGAAATGGAACGAAGCATGTAACCTTTGAAATTCATAGTTCTGCTTAGGGTTCATGTGAATAGTCTGTATTATTTTGATTATATCTAGAACTACAGTAATTGAAATTGATACATTCCAATTGGAGGTGAAACTAGACTCATGTATCTTCATTTCATATGAAGAACTCAAAACCTGAATCAATTTTCATAATGGTGAAATTCTGGCTTGAACTTGGTTGTTGGTTGCTGCCCTATCATTGAAAGCAGTCTGTGATTTTTATTGATATCTAGAGATTTACATGTCTGATTGGGGTAATTTTTAATATTTTGAAAGCTAGAGATATAGGGATATAACTTTGTAGAAGGGAAATTTTGCTAAAAATGCCTTTTTGTAGGTCAAAAAAGGCATATAAGTTAAAATTATAATTTTATTTCTCTGCAGAATGGACCTCACGGTTACTAGATTTTGGCTAATGATCATGAGGTACCCCAATTTTCAGTTCAGAACCATAACTTGACCTATGTCACGGTTACCAGGTATTATCTAATGATCGTGACCCTCTATTGTTCCTCTTTTAATTTAAGATAAAGTCCAAAATGACTACTAAAGATAGTGTAAACTCTTCTAAACATAATTAGAGTATTCTAAACATAAAAACAAAGATAAATAGTGACTTTAAATATAAAGTAATATGATAACATATAAAGAAAAGTAAAGTAAGTTGTATGGGTATTTAGGATATTGTTGGATGGGATATATAGTAACATAATTAAATATTAAGAAGACATAAATTAAATGGTCACAAAGATTCTTAAAGGTTTTATGGTTAATGAATGTAAACTTACATGAAAGTTAAATTGTAATAATGCATTAATGTTTTTGAGATATGTTATTTTAAGTATAGAAGATGTTTATACATATATATACGTATACATATATTAGATGACTACAGTATATGAGTTACAAATGAATATTTAGGACATATAGTGACATAATTAAATATGAAGGAAATATGAATAGTTACGCGGATGCCTTTAGGTATTATAATTAAGAAATGTAAAGTTATATGAATAATTAAATTATAAAAATGAATTAAGGTTCAAAATTATGTTATTATGACTATAAGCGAACCTTTATACATGTATGCATACAGATATGTAAAAAGGGCAAATTATGTTTATTATACTTTCTTGCAAACTTCATGAATATATGTGAACGTATAAGAAATGCAAAGATAAAGGTATAGTATACGAAGCATGTATGTGTCTATTTGAATATTATGGTATCATAATGATTATAAGCCTATTATTTAGCTAGTAAGGAGATTACAAAATGATAGTTTGAAGAGTATAGTTTCCATAGGTGGTTGTTAATGGTTTTCTTCCTTTATTTAAATTAAAAATAATAAACAGTTTAGCCAAGGCATTAATTTTAATAAGGTTTTCTTAAATAGTTTAATTTGAAAAAGGATAACATAATGATATATGGTTTTAATCTATGATTATATGGTTTAATCAAATTATATTGTAATAATCTGTTTCTGTTATGGTAATAGGAATTTATGTCAAATAGTTGTTGTTGCTATCTTTGCATAACTACTAAATTAGTAGAAGAAAGGTGTCTATGTTATGATGGTTTAATTCTTAATAAATTAATTACATGTATAGTATTTGATCAAGTCTAAGAATGGTTGCTCTTTGGAAATAGTCAAGCTTGACTAAAGTTTTATTCTCACTTCTTTTTTTACAAAAATTGCACAAGTATCGGGCTATAAAGTATTTAAATTCATATATGTTATTGTCTTTCATTATGCATTTTGCTAGGATATGTTACACGTATGTGATTATGATATAATATATAGATGATTATTTATGATCTAATAGACTATAAAAGTGAACTAGGAGGGTAAGCTATGAGTAAGTGGAGGCATGGTTAGCATAAAACCAAGTTGTATGTATCAATACAATACCAAGTGGGTGCTTGCAAGTAAAGAAGGGTAGTAGCAATGTATATATTGCATAGGGAACATTGGATTTATGGATGAGTCATCCAAGATCAGTAAGTCATCATGTAAGATTAAATATATATAACATGATATTTGTGTAAAGATATAGATGAATGTTTATCTTTGGAGGTAACTAAACCCATTGATTGTAGGATATTGATCATATATATATGCCTAAGTATTATCTTTATATGATTATATATTGATAGGACTAACTACTATGGTATATGAAGGTAAATCATGGAAAATTGCAAAAGTACGCTTTCATAAGATGATAAATAATTGTTCGAGCAAGATAGTAAGAGTCATATGCATGATGGTGAGTATATGTTATGATTATGATATATGTTAAATTATTTGATTTACGTGACATTGATATATGAGCAAGTAATATATGATACTTTACTCATTGCTAGACTGTAACATATGTATGATTAGATTTACTAAGTACATGACTATATATGTACATATATGTATTTGATTGAATAGAGTAAAGTAAAGTAATGTCAGATAAAGTAAAGGAATTCAATTGCTTGCACATAGAACTTGGTGTTGGATAGATAGACATGCCTATAGGGTTACAGTCACGGCTGCTACAGTTGGCCCCATTTGGGTCTATAATTTATCCCCGTTTGGGACCACAGGCTTGATCCCATTTGGGTCCACAGGTTTGATACCTTCGGGTATCTACAGGTGTAATACCTTTGGGTATTTATATGTTTGATACCTACGGGTATCCATAACATCCATTATCCACACCTACAGGACTTTAGCAAGAATTTTACGGAATAAATGAACAGTATATGTAATGATGATAAAGACTTAATTAGTTCATTATGATTTATCATTATACAGGAGTGTTACAAGATTACATATGATATATAGATTGATGTTGTAACTGCCTTTCAATACTAAAATCACGATTTATTGTTTAACATGGTAAATGTATTGTGATATTGGCAATGATATTGAAATCCTTGTATGTAGATTAATATGAATATAATATCTTGATATTAGTGTTGTTTATTGTGTGCTTGGAAACGACCACTGTGAGTGGTTGTTCATGTATTTATTGTTCCCTACTAAGCTATATAGCTTAGCACGAATTTTTATCCATGTAGGTACAAGAAGATAAAAGTCGATCTACAGGGACAAGATCTGCTACTGTAAGGCCAACACTAGAGATAGGAGGAGCTAAAATATAGAATGTATATTATTTTATCTTTATAATTATCATATTGTATTAAGTAATCCTTAATGTAAGGAACACTATAGTTGATAATGTAGCGTACCAAGTGTAATGTTCTTTTAATTCCTCATAATATGTTGAGATATGCATGTGTATAAATAGTGTGAACCAATTTGGCAATGGTGCTAATAGTTTATCATGTGTAAGAGAGTAAATAAGACGATAAATAATAAGAGGATCTAGGGTAGTCCTTACAGCTTCCATCATCACTCAAGGAGTAATCTCCTTCCTTGTTATCTTTTAGCTTATTCATAATAACTGTCAATCAATCTTCTTTCTAAGCTATTTTCACCTGATACACAAAGTCAGGCTTCACTTACATTTCAACTAATAATGCCTCATCGGCTGTAAGACTTAAATCGACATTAATAGCCCAATGAGTTGTAATCACTATCATTAATCATTTACACTTATCCATCTTTTAAACACATTCATATTACCAGATATAAATTCTTATGATGAGTACATCAGCCACTATATTAACTTTCCTGTAGTACCCGGCTAAATCTAGGAACTTCTCATTTCTATAATATTTTTAGGTAGCTTCCACTGAAAGATTACTTTAATCTTTAAAGGATCCACCTTTATACCTTTAACAGACACTACATAACCCCAAAAAGGATAATTTATTCAGCCAGAAATCACATTTGCTAAACTTGGAATATAGTCATTTTTCCTTCAATATCTACAGAACAATCCTCAAATACTTATCATACTATTTCGGTGTCTTAAAATACACCAAAATATCAGCAATAAAATACCACCATAAACGAATCCAAATAAGGGTGGAAAACCTGTTTATCAAATCCATAAAGGCAGTTGATGCATTTGCATACCCAAATGACATGACCAAAAACTCATATTGACTACATCTGATGCGAAAAGTAGTCTTGGGAACACTATTTTTTTCACTGGCATTAGGTAATAACCTGATCTCAGATCAATCTTTGAAAATAATCCCACTCCCCTCAACTGATCAAAGAAGTCTTCAATGAGAGGAAGGGGTATTTAATCTTTATAGTCACTTTCTTAAGTTGTCTGTAGTCAATACATGACTTGAGTATCCCGTCTTTCTTCTTTATAAATAGGAGTAGTGTTCCTCATGGAGAAACATAGGGTCTAATAAACCCCTTATCAAATAATTCTTGTAATTGAATCTTCAATTCTTTCCATTCTGCATGTGCTTTTCTATAAGGAGCAATGGAGATAGGAGCAGTGCCTAGAGTCACATCAATAGAGAATTCCACTTTCGTGTCAGGTGGCAAACCTGGTAACTCATCAGGGAACACATCAAGGAACTTTCTGAAGGTGGACACTTCTGACACCTTCAAATTTTCTCTTTATACCTCAACTGAAAAACTTAAGTAAGCAGTGCACCATTTTTTAATCGATTTCTTTACAGCAGTAGTAGAAATCGCATCAGGTAAGAAGTTGGTCTCATACCTATAACTGTGATTTTTCAGCCTCCATCAAGTTTCAAAGTAACTCTCTTTCTTTTGCAATCTATAGTCACTTGGTTGACGCATAACCAATCCATCACATCAGGGGCAACCTCTTCTGACTGCATAGCTTCTAACTTAATAGCAGCCTATATCATGACACTCAAGTTAAGGTATCTCTATGTCCTTACAATCTACTTTTTAGAACCTACACAGTAAACACTACGTGTTGAGCACTAAACATGCTCAGTGGTGACTATGAATCGAAGAATTTTCAAAATAAGTATAATTACATTAATTATGTTAAAAATCATATTTTTCTTATCAAAAATACTTTTTAAAATTTTTAACAGTATTTTCAAATCATTACTAAACTTTGGCAAACATTTCATTTTGGTCTTAAACTTTTTAATTATTTACAAAAATACCCTTTTATACTATAATTACAATTTTGCCATTAGTTCATTTATTTTGCTTTGAATTTATCAATTATTTATCAAAATACAATTATCAATGCTTTTAACATTCAATGCTAAGTAATATCATTACTTTGGCAAACTTTTCAATTAAGTATTTAATTCTTCATTTTATTACAAAAATATAATTTTTACATATTAATTACAAAATTATCATTTTTACATTTTAATTGCAAAATTGCCATTGGTTGACTCATTTTTTTACTTTTCATTTGACTTTTGGCTTACAAAATTCCTGTCCAATCCTTGTTTGAACTTTTTTATGCAATATTTTATTTTTGGTCCTTAATTTCTTAGGTAATTATGGTATTGCCATTTTAAACTTTTAATTGCAATATTGGCACTATTTTATAAATTTTTCATTTTCAAAGTGAAAATTGGCATACAATATATCAATTGGTCCTTATTTTGACTTTTTTATGTAAAATTATGTTTTAGTCCTTTTTCTTCACAAAAGCTTATCTTTGGGCTATTTGGTCGTTAAATTACCATTCTACCCTTGTAAAACATTTTCTCATCTCTTTTGCTCATTAAGCTCAATTTTTCGGGAAATTACCCTTAAACTTTTTATTTCTTTCAATTAGATAATTTTTCACTTTTGACTTTCACTTTTAGCTTTCTTTTTAGAATTTCTGACTTATTTTTATCAATATACCCCTAGTACAATCTCAAAAGAAATTTTCAGATAAGATATACGGGACATAGACCCCACAGGGCCATATGCAGACTAAGAAATGATCCCCAATGGATCAATTCTCACAGAGCAGATATCAGTACAGACAAATTAGAGGTTATGGAGATCAATGATCCTACCACTACAAGAAAATCTGAAAAATAGCAACGGAAATGATTCTGTTGTTAAATTAGCAACGGAAAGCCAATTTCGTTGCTATTTAGCAACAAAAAATAATTTTCGTTGCTAAAATTGGTTAAACATTGTAGATTTAGCAACGAATTAATTTTTGGTTATCTTCCGTTGCTAAAAGTGGAGGGAATTTTTGGCACCAAATTCAGCAACAAAATCACTATTCCGTTGCTAATTAAGGCGCCAATAGATGGCGAAAAAAAATTGGAACGAAAAATAGCAACGAAATTTTTTTTCCATTGCTAATTTAGCAACAAAATTTTTTCCCTTGCTATTTTAGCAACAGAAGATAATTCGGTTGCTAAATAGCAACATAATTTATTTTTGGTAGCTAAAATAGCAACCAAAATATATTTCTATTGCTAAATAGCAACCGAAATATATTTTCGTTGCTAAATAGCAACCGAATTAATTTTTGGTTGCTAAAATAGCAACGGAATTTTTTTCGGTTGCTAAAATAGCAACCGAAATAGAATTTCGTTGCTAAATAGCAACCGAATTTATTTCGGTTGCTAAATTAGCAACAGAATTTTTTTTGGTTGCTAAAATAACAACCAAAATAGAATTTCGTTGCTAAATAGCAATCGAATTTATTTTCGGTTGCTAAAATAGCAATGGAATTTCATTTCTGTTGCTAAATTTTGTTCCAAAAGATGGGAAAAATTTTTTAACAAAATTTAGCAACGGAATTTAAATTCCACTGCTATTTTAGCAATAAAATCTAGCAATGGAATTTAAATTCCGTTGCTATTTTAGCAATGGAATTTACTTCCATTGCTATTTCGGTTGCTACTTTATAGTGGATAATTATTTTTATGATAGCTAATTAGATTTAAAATTGCTTTTCCATAAGATATGCTTGATCAGTTAATCATTAATAATCTTGGTAGTAAGTTCGAATAAAAACTCAGACTTTGTGCGAGAACTTTGCTCGTTAAATTCTTAACAATTATATAATATAAATCTTAAGGAATCATTCCTTGTGTAGCTCAGTTTTTTGGATTATTCATCATTCCTAAGTCTTCAAGATGCCTGGTATTTAAATTTTCATGTGTTTTTGGTTCATATCCTATCTATTAAAAAATTCAAAAAAATTCACTTATTTAATTATTTATTATTTCATGTGGTGTTATTATTATTTCATCTGGTTATCACGCTCCTTTGCTGCGTGAAGTATAATTGCTATTGACGTCATATTATACTGGATGTCAAAGAGTACCTGCACTCTAAGCCAAATAAAGCTTAATTGTTGTATGATACCGACACATCATGTGGTTTGCTAAATGTAATTTTCTTTTTATTTTCTCTTGTATTTTTTTCATTATTTGATGAGAGTTAGCCAACTGTCGGCAGTCGGCTCAGATATAAATAGTGGCTCGTGCTGCACCCAACCAAATGAATTGAAATATTTGAATTTGGTATAATAAAAAAATTAATTAGCACTCTTATATGACAAGTATATGGTAGTTTGTTTGAGGGAGCTTCGAAATAAACTTGTAAAGATCCAATTAAACTCTAATAAATTCTATAAGTTATTGGACTCCAAATTATTTGAAAAAGTTGTTAAATTCACCGTGTTTAAAACTAAATCAAAATTATTAAGTCATATATAGTTATGTGGCAGTATAATTTATAAATAAATATTAAGAATTTTAGTTGCAACTCTATGGATGTAACGCCCCAAAACTCGAATTGATTATAGTTGGTGAAAAATACCTTTTGATACCAGTTTGTCTAGATTAATTATTAAGAATCCGATATAAGTTAGTATTATTTTTGGATTTTAATTTAATAATTGTTAATTAAATTATATATTATGAAAATTAATATAAATAGATAATAATAATAATAATAATAATAATAATAGATATTTTAATAATAATGGTAGAGATTTTAAGAATTATATATATATAACAAAAAGAAGAAAAGAAAAGTGGGATTTAAAAAGTTATATGTGTGTGTGGTTAGAAAAGAAAAAAAAAAGAGAAGAGAGAGGAGAACGTGAGAGCTGAT
This sequence comes from Excoecaria agallocha, assembly GCA_037975025.1. Classification (NCBI taxonomy): domain Eukaryota; kingdom Viridiplantae; phylum Streptophyta; class Magnoliopsida; order Malpighiales; family Euphorbiaceae; genus Excoecaria; species Excoecaria agallocha. The sequence continues at coordinate 21,671 of JBBPFJ010000815.1, read as the reverse complement.
CGGGAACGGGAAGAGGAAGGGAGGTGCTGGCACCGCCGTCCAGCCACCGCCGCGTGTGATGTCAGCAAGGAGACTCGAATTGCCACCGCCACTATCCTCCGATCACTTTTGCTGGTGCTATCTTCCTTCGGTGGCTTGATTCCTTCCAGTTCCCCCATCACCACCATAGCTTCCTCCCCATTCTTTCTGGTGACCTCGACGGCGATGGAGGAGACTGATGGCACCAATGGGATCTCGAGGTTGAGACGATGCCTCCGATGTCCGTTGCTTCTCCTCTCTCACCGGCAGCAAGTAGATCGGAGAAAGGGATTGCCATCGATTTTTGTTAGATCTCGATCAACTTCAGTGGTCGTTGGATGTGTGACCACCCTTCATGGAATCCCAGGGCCTGGATCTTCAAGTGGACAACTTCAATGCACTTTCCGGTGAGTTTTCGGCGACCGGTCTGGCGAGCCTAAGGAAAATTTCAGGTAAATACTTCTCATTCTAATCTTTATATATATCATTATATTTTGCAAAATGCACTTAAATTTCTATGATGCAATGCAAGTTCCTCTTTCTAATATAAAATTTATTTAAAAAACATTGTGAATAAATTAGCAACATGAATAAATATTATGGATGTTTTGCAGTAACTTAGTTACATTGAAGAGATTCGAACATATGTTAGCCTGAACCAAGTTATCTCAAAATTTTGCACAACAGTATATAAATGCCATCAGGATGAAGAAATCTCTTCACAACAGTATATAAATGCCATCAGGATGAAGAAATCTCTTCACAGCGAAACTTGGCTTTTTTTTTTGAATGCCATTGCTGCTGACTCTATTCCATCTACATGTTTGTACAGTTTTAATGGAACTTGTTAATTAGGGTAAGAAACTGGTTTTTGCATCTTGTTGCACATAAGTGAAAAAAAAATTAGTCAATTTATTGTGTTATGAATATTATCTATATAAAATAAAATTATTATAGTTTAATTTCTTTTTATATAAAATTATTGTAGTTTAATTCATTGTTATTAGAAAAGATTACTTTTCCCTGTCTTTTTATTTAACAAATGTTGGAATAACTAGCTGAGAATATATTCTACTAATTTCTTGATGAATATTTGAGGCACTTATATATTCTTTTAGCCCAGAAAAGCAAGAAAACACCAAAATTTACATGTCCCAATGTTTAGATATCATTCCATTGTTGTTCTTCTTATACAAATATATGCATAGTCGTTTACAAGAGTGAAATGTCCTTAATAACCTTTTGAGTTAGCATTTATTATATGGGCATCTTAGAATGTTACGCCATTTTCAATTATTTATTATATAGGCATCTTGGTTTGAGATCTTTCTTTGATTTAATGAAGCAAGATTCTTTTGGAATTTTTAGGATTTAGCTCTTTGCCCAATTTGCAATTGAGAGTTATATATTATTTGGGTTTTTTTAATAACTATAGGTTTACTGAAGATTACAATTTTTATTGTAAAGCTCCAGTTTTAACTCTTTTCTTTGATTTTGGAAGATTAGAAGGCTCATGGTTGCTGAGTTGTTCTGGTTAGGAAGTATCATAAACCAAGTCATATTAATTTAAGAACGACAAGACACTTTCATCCTGTATTATAATATTTGACCTTGCATTCTTTCAGATGATTTTGTTAACTTAATCTTTCAGTTGTGTCTCTTTCCTATTCACTTTTTATCTCTTTGTATAATGTGTCGTTGTTTTCTGTTTAGCATTGCGATGGAATGCTCTTATTTTTAGAATTCCAAGCTTAATCTAATAATGGCATTAATAATTAAAAAGTTGTAATAATTTTTAGTGACGGATGGGACTGTCATCAATTTTATTACTTATGGGTGAATTTATGCTAAAATAGCAACGGAATCTAAATTTCCATTGCTAAATTTAGCAACGAAAATATTTATTTTGTTGCTAAAATTGACCAATTCACTGAATCTTGCATTGTTGAGGTTAGCAACGGAATAAGTTTTCCATTGCTAAATTTAGTAACCGCCAAATTAGCAACTAAAATTTCCGTTACTATTTTTTATTAGCAACGGAAAATTGACATTTTTCGTTGCTAATTTCCGTTGCTAAATTGTAATTTTCTTGTAGTGTACAATAGCAAAGCAAGTAGTCATCTATAAGGTGTCCCTATGGTTAGCTAATCATATCCTGAGCAAGACTTTTATTGCCTAACTATTGCTAAGTGCAAAATCACTTACTTTCAAAATAATTTTCAAATTTTCAACAATTGCAATTGCTTTCAAAACATTTTTTAGATTTTAAACAGTTTCAATTATTTTTTTTAAAACAATACATTTTGTCGGTCAATCTTTTTTAGTACTTTTGATTATTCAATAACTTTTTCTTTTTTATTATTTTGACAGTCACTTTTTCAATGCTTTTTATACAGTTTGTGAATTATGTAATCATAATTCATCACTTTCTCTCTGATTTATAAATTATTTCTTAATAATTTAATATTTTCACTTTACAATTCATTTCACCTTTTGGACGTTTAACAATTTTTTTACTTTTTCTATCCAGTAATACGATCGTTCAAAGTTTTCAATACTTTTATGCGGTTTGTGAATTATTTTATAATAATTCATCATTTTCTTATCGAATTATGAATTATTTCTCAATAATTCATCATGGTCACTTTGCACATTATACTTATTATTTTCTTTTTATTTTAATACAATAGTCAGTCAATCTTTTCATCACCTTTGGACAGTTTATAAATTATATCAATAAAATTCATTATTTTTTACTTAAATTTTGAATTATAACTCAATAATTCGACACATTTATTTTGTACATATTCAAATATTTTCTCTAAAATATTCAAATAAATTTCATAAATCCTACAAAAATTCATGGGTGCCATACTCACTTATTTCATGAATTATTTCATCAAAATTCATCAAATTTACATTGTACACAATCAATTATTTACTCCAAAAATATTCAAATAATTTTCATAAATTCTTTAAAAATTCATGAACATGTTTATTATCATTTTAAGGCATAAATTATCAAAATTAACCAAAATATACCTTGTTCCCCTTTTGCTAAAATTTCGGCCACTAAAAGAACTCACCTTACAAAATTATTTCAATCAATTTAAGGTCACAATTAGGCATATTTGAGGTCCAATTGCATTATTCTAAAGCCAATTTCAATTGTACATGCAATTTCATAATTTTCTCTAATTTACCTAAAGGAAAATTATGCTAAATCAAGAGAAATAGTTAGATTTCATAATCACTTACCTTTCTCACTTGCTTTAGCTTCCTTAGGCTTCCTTTTTCATGCCTTAAACCAAAGAAATTCAATCATCACCATGAAGAACCAATGGAGGCCAAATTTCTTATCCAAATAAACACCATGATTTCAATGGTTTTAGCTTAAATTGATCTCAAAAATGAATTCTAGGAACCTAAAACTACTTGTAAATACCCTTAAACAAATTTTAAATCTTGAAAATCTCTTACCTCAATTTGACCCCTAAGCCTTTCCCACTTTATTTCTCTTTTTTCCTTCCTCAAATCAAAGGATTGATGCTACTATAATGATTTAAAGAGGTAGTAGATCATCTCTTATGCTTGGATATAAAGAAAAGGAGTGAAAATTTTGAAGGAATTTTGAGAGATAGAAAGAATGGGAGTTTCGATCACTTATAGAGGAAAATGAGCTGAGGAAGAAGAAGAAACCCATAATTTTTACTGTTGTCTTTCTCCTTTTTATAGTGGCTTTGGGAGGGTTGGGCTTGGTTCAACCAAAACCCACTCACTTAAGGCCCAATAACCAAAATTAAGCTCATTTTGTAATTTTCTTGCAATTCTCTCTCTTTTCAAATTCAAACAACTTCAAAATTAATTTCATCATTCTTATCACATAAAAAATAGGCTGGACACAAAATTTTAGCCCAATTAAAATTCGTTACTAGTCTAGTTCGATCAAATAAATCGTATTAAAAAATACTCGTGTTACTAAAAAATTTACTTTTTGTAGCGAAAATAATCTACACATTACTTTAGGTATGTCTGCAATTTTTGGTAACTTTTATACTTCATTTGTTATTTTTAATAGCTCGGTCAAACCTTGGTCAAATTAATTAATCTAAATCCGAATCGCTTTGTTTTTCGTATTTTTTTTATTTTTGGAGGCCTATTTGAACTCAATTTCACTTTAAATTTTAATTCCGGACTATCCCTGATCCATTTTTTTCGATGGTCTAATAAAATATTTTTCACCTTTGGATGTACTTTTTAGCCCCGATGCACTATTCATTATTGAAAAATACTATTCACGGTTGACCTGACGTTCAGACCATTATAGAGTGATGGTCCAGCACCACTTCTACATGTTTTTTTATTATGTCCAACAGTCCCACATTTACTGCAATGTTTTGCATGACCCCGTTCATGCCCGTCCATCTCATTATGAATGTTAGTTGTTCTCGATCGACCTTTTTTTCTCACTAATGCCATATCAGGTTTAATTTTTGGATCGTAATATTGCGACCAATATGTTTTTATGGAACATATGTTAAAATTCACCCTCATAACATTTAAGTGACTCAGTAATGCTATAACAGTTGTCGACAAATTGATACATATCAATATTCGTGTTCATAGATGTGGCAATAGCATACGAACAAGGCATTTTAGTTCCTTGAAACTTACCGCACCCACACTCACTTTTCGAGGCTCAATACATATGTGTCTAGCTCGATATTAACCTGTGGTGCTCTGCCTGCTATTACCTTGAATAATTTATAGCGACTATCGTAGCGGACAACGATATGTCCTCTATCCTTGTTAGCCTGTTTGTTCATAATCTCAACACATTTAGGAGTAAAGCATAAACCTTGTCCCACTTAAGTCATGTAGAAACCCCTCTTAGTCTCAAAAAATTTTACCAAATGAGTAAAAATATACTCAACGATGGCAGTTATTGGCATCATGCGAAACCTTTCATAGCGTTATTGACATTCTCAACAATATTTGTCATCGTATGGCCATATTTATGTCCAACATCCTCGGATAATATCTATTTGTATAATGATATCCGCATTGTCTAATTGTAGGAATTTTTGTCGAATTCTTTAATTTCATCCATCATCTGTTGGAATTTACGCAGCTAAATTGCGCACCTACAACGTTATGGGTAAAAATTATATTATCAAATAATAAATTAAACTACATATTAATGAAGATTTTATAACTTACCAGCCTTGTAAAGTAAGTCCTTGATAGTTGAATTTTTGTGTTACGTATTGTAATTGCTAACAAAATATCACAAACAGAATCTATGGAAGTTCACAGGTTCTTTCCATCCACTCCTTTCATCCCAAAACAATGCCATTATACCAACTTGTCTGTCTGATATTACCGTCATACCAATGCACTGAGTGACATATTTTCTAATCATCATCATAAACCAAGCCTAACTAGATTTATTTTCAGACTCCACAACTGCAAATTTAACTGGGAATAACATGTCATTATCGTTAATAGAGCTAGTTATCATAAGAGTCTGTTGGAATTTTTCCGTCAAGAATGTACCGTCAATTAAAATAATTGGCTTACAGTGAGCCAACCCATCAATGACGGGTTTAAAACTCCAAAAACCCTTTGAAACTGCTTGATAGTTGGGTTTTTAGTATCCTGTAACAAAAATTCATACATAGTTTCAGGATTGTACTATTGTAAAGCAAATAAAAAGGCCTGCAACCTCTCAAATGATTCAACATAATCGCCAAAAATAGACTTTAAAGCTCTCATCTTGCCATGCCATGCCTGAGTGTATGACACCTTAAAATTAAATTGCTACTTAATTGTAGCAATAATGACATCAACGAAAAGGGTCGGTTTTTTACTTACCATAGAAACTATTCAATTTCGAATCATATCTAAGCCCAATTGTTTGTGATCCAATGTAAGGTTGCCACCTGAACATGAATGTGACCCCCTAAACCTTGTGATAATTCACAGTGGACTTTTTTCTTTCTTTATTGCCCTTAACCTCGATACGCAACCACTTTCATACTGTGCGCATTTAACAACCCAATAGTTTTGCTTTGATTCAATCACTTTGAAGTCAACATTCCTCAATATCGAGTATTTTTTTCACAAGATTTAACTTTATCCTTGCTATTGAAAATCAAGCCAGTTGATAAATTAGAGATGCCATCCCATATTTGAAAGTTAGCACCAGCCGATATATCAACTTGAGATGCTTCAAAGTTGATATCCGTATAATGCTCTGATGGAAATACAAAATTACCTTGGCCTACCTCACAATTTGGGTGCATTGATGCTAATGGAGTAGCATATTCTGTATGTTCGGACCCGTCACCATCACCAAATTCAGAGCTATCACTTTATACAACCATATCTGCATTATTTAATTCTAGGTCACCGTTAGGAGATAGGTAATCATTGTTAACTGCAACATCTCTGATTTTATCCTCATCACCTAAATTAATAGCAGATTCACCACTACAATTTGTACTAGTGCTGCCAGAACTGCGATCTTCAAGTAAATCACCATCTCCTCTACATAGAATAAGCAAATGCTGACTATGAGCAGCATCTGCTATCTGAAACCTAGAATGACATCTATTTACATCTTGTATATACAAAACTGAACTTCTGTGTAGGGGTGAGCATTCGGTCGGTTCAGTTCAATTTTGGACCGAACCGATTGAACCGAAAACTGAACTTCATGAAATATAAGAACCAAATCGAAATCGAACTTTATAGAATCGAAAACCGAATAAATCGAAATAATTTCGATCGGTTCGGTTTGGTTCAATCAATTTTGGGTCAATATAGGCTTATTTTTTATTGGGCTTTTAACCTATGTGGGTCCATAAATTAAATTAATTTATATTCAACAAAATAATTCATTTAAAATAACTAAAATTAAAATAATATACAAAGTAAAATTACCCCTTAGAAAATTGCAAATATTAAGTTGATCTACTATTAAAAATTAAAATGAATTCAAATATTATATTAATATAAAGATGTCTCGATTAACTTAATTTGCATATTTTTGTTTATGTGTAAAAAAATGAAGGATTTCGAAATTTTTCATTTACTGTGCGAGTTAAATAATAAGAAATAAAAAAAATGATATTAATATGATCCATCTGGTTTGGAATTAAAACAAATACACATATTATGAAAAATAAAAAAATCTTTATCTATGCTAAATTCATATATATATTTTTTTAATTTTTTTAGGGATATATGGACTCAAATCAAGAAATTTATAAATCTAACTAACAGTACACAAAAATTTGAAAAAGTTAATTCTCGTTTACAAATATGAAATTAATATAAAAAATATCTTTTACAAAAATAATAAATAATTAACTCGATGCACATAATGAAAAATAATTTGGAAATTGCAGAGGCACCTTCCCCAGACTCTGTCCTAACTCTTAAGTCAAAAATCCTTAACCACGTACAAATGTAGATTATTTCTTATTAACCAATAATAATAATAATAGACTTATTTTAAAGTTACGACATTTTGGAACCATTCAAGATAATGAAACAGCAAATCACTTTCAAGCACACATAAATTTATTATAATTTAAATATTTCTTCATAAATAAAATGAATAGGTATGTTCTATAAAATAAAACCGTACTTAATTAATAATTGATTCCCTTATCCAATAACAGATGGCTATATATTCATGCACAATTTAATTGATAAAAAAAAAGTTGGTCAAATTTAATAAAATTTTATTTTCCTTATAACTTTTCAGAATATAAATTATAAATGCTTTTTTTAAGTTAAAACTAATTTCTTCATTTACTAAAAAATTAATATATATATATATATATATATAAGTGAAATTAATTTTTATTACGACTATTGAATAATTTATTTTTTTGGTAAGAATTCAGTGAATAATGAGAGAAAAAGTGAGACAAAGAGCATATTTATTGTGAATCCAATCCTCTATTTGGGCCGCCCATAATTATTGATGGAAAAGTGAGGGAGAAAAAGAAAAAGGGGAAAAAATAAAAAGAAAACAGTGAAAAAACTGTGGCTTCCAGGAATTGAACCCAAGACTTAATGGGTTTTAGTAGACTTTGTTAGAAATTCAAACTACTCATCCAAGACTTCAACTCTGATATATGAATACTATAATATATATATCTATAAAAATTTCGGTCGGTTTGGTTCTTTCGGTTTTTTAATTTTAAGAATCGAATCGAATCAATTAAACCGAACTTCTTTTCGGTTCAGAATTGAACGAACTGAAAATCAAAATAACCAAATCAAATAGACCAAAATCTATTCGGTTCAATTTGGTTCTCAATTTCGGTTCGAGTCTGCACACCCTTACTTATGTGTCTGACATCTAGAACATGAGAGACTGCACTTCTCTATCTAACTTCTGGGATATAAGATACAGAATGTTATTGATCAGTGTGTTCAATACTTGGATTATGCTCAACTAGTATACCAATCGTAAAATTCATTTCCGTTAAATTTCTTCCTGATCTTAATCCAAATATGGATTTACTTAAAAAATTACCAACCCTTCAACTCAACAATCGCCTTGGTTGACTCGTACAAGAAATAGGAATCTAGCTTACTAAAGAGCGTATATGATTGTGCCCTAAATCAACAAATGCCTCCTTTCCAATCAAGTCACCATCACATCTATTGACAGATTATCTTGGCTGACTAAGAGTAAAGTCATCTATGCATAATTGTTGAGGTTCCCCGATCCTCTTCGTTTGGAGCCTTTCATTTGTAAAATGATAACTTTGAGGATACGTAGGTGGATTGGATCCTGCAACACCCTCTGTAACTATAATTATTAATTCCACCAAATTATTATGTTCATACCTCCTTAAATTGTCATATATTGCATGTACATGATCATCATCTACTAAATCCACTACCATCCAACATAACGATCCTCCGTTATATAATGAACTCTTGTATATAATTCTAGAAATTATATCATTGATACTTAAACCCATTTTAACGTGGATTTTATGCTGCAATTCAGGAACAGTTAGCTTATTTTTAAGTCTCTATCTCCTTGTAATGACATTCGGAGCAGTTATATCGTATTCAAAATATGCCGCTCCATAACTTATTTTTCCTCTCGTATGCAAATAAAATTTTGTATATGTTGACATCTTCAAATAGCCTATACGTGAAAATAATATTAACATAATTTTTCTAAACAATGATGTTCGGAATTGTACATTTCAAAAATATATAAAATTATAAAATTTCAATTTGTATATATTTTTAATTTATTAATTTATTTCTTCCATTTAAAACTAAAAAATATTAATCCTACAATTTAACATAACTATTACAAAAAATATAATATATCAAATTCATAATTATATTTCAAAAATACATCCACATTTAAACTATAATAATATACCATTATTATCACCAATAAAATTTATTATCACATCAAATTTATTAATAAATATATTATTGGTATGCGATATAAATACTAATTATTCATTCAAATTTATCAAATATTATGTAAATATATATGACAATATAAAAAATATACTAAAATTAATAACATATCTGTTTTTAATAACTAGTTTAATTGCGTCATTATTTTCGAATTCTCAACGTACTCCTGCATTTAAATAAATATAATGAAAAGTTAATGTAATTATAACACAAATATAATTAATTTATTAAATTATAACTAATCGAATGAAAAGTTTTACTCGTTACAATCGAAAATACTGAAAATACAATAATATTTTTATAAATATTATTGTAAAAAATTGTTATGCATGAATTAACTAATTTTCAAGACCTTCAGTAATTGGCAAATTTTTCATATGCATCGAGATTTCAATATCAATTGTTTTGGATGCAAATGAGCTTTAGCATCTAAATCTTATATAGGCGCTCAATATAAATTTTTTAGCCGAGTAATGATGGGAATGTTTGACGCAAATGGAAAATGCAACACTCTATAACATCATTGGACAAGTGGCAAACATGACTAATAACGCAGCGGCTGACTGCATCTTCAAGCATGACCCACCACAGTTTGTATCAATGACGCAACATGTTATTATGTTTTCGCAAAAATCCCAAATCCATAAATAATTTCTGACATGCCCTATTTTCATAAATATTTTATTAAATTATATTATTTAAAAAAAATCTCCCATTTAAATGATTGCTCAATTTTTTATATTATATAAAGCCAATTTAATTGGTCCAAAAATATAAAATGCTATAAAAGAGGCATGTGTTATATGACTAAATTAAAAAATTATTTTACATGATTTATATCTAAAATTGATAATTAACAATTTGATTTTTTGGTTATTTGTATATTGCTATTTATAAGTTTTGCACATCTAGTTGTTGTATATATTGTAATTTTCTAACGAAAAAATAATATGATAAATTTTATTTTCATAAAATAATATGATTAATTTTAATTTGATAAAATAACATGATAAATAATAAAAAACATTATATTAAAATTTTATTTTATTATAATATTTATTTTTATTAATGTTATATGATGGATAGTGCATGAATACTTAACTCTAAGAGCAAATGATTAGTGATATTGTAAGAAAAATTGTCAACAAAAAATGAGATGATCTGTAAAAATGTCGAATTGAAAATGGCATAATAATATTCGATCATATTATTATGATAAATAAAAAATTACAAAATATTATAATGAAGGGATATTCAATGACGGAATTAAATGGTGGAAACTCTTTGCATAATACTACCAATATTTTATTTGAAGTTTATAATGAAAATTTGAAATAATGAGCATATAACAAAATATAAGTAATTATTATGATATTTGTGAAAAATATAGTAAAAATTAGTGAAACATTTTTAAAAAAATTAGAGATACAGTGCCAATTGAGCCAAATACTTATTGTAAGTGGTACAATTATAATAAATGGCCTAAACATTATATTCATTAGAATATAAAAGAAATTATGGGTCTGTATTAGTAAGAATGTAAATATATTATGCATCAATTAACATTTCATTTTCGTATAAGTGTTTTTTAGCAATTAGTATGGTTAATTATTTAATAAAATTGTGTCATAATTTAAATTTATATTCCATGATAATTTTTTTATGGACAATATCATATTGATGCAAAAGTTACAATGATAATATATTGATGAAGATAATAAAATCATAAATAATTATATATTTCTATAATTAATCAATAAGTTATGCAGACTTGAAAATTTTGATTATAATAATTAATTTACACCTTGTAAATGTTTAAATAAAAAAATTGTTGTATATTTGATTGAAATTCTTATAATGGTGCTAAAATAAATAGAATAATTATGTATAAACAATTAACTAAGTGCTAGAAAAAATTATGTTACACAAACTACTAATAATTTTTTTTAAATATAAAAGTTGAATAAAATGTAAATAAGATACACATATAAGTTAAATTTATGACTTCATTTAACATGTATAAGGTGAAATTAAATGTAGGTTTCAACATGAATTGTTATTATATATGAGCTACAAGAATTAACCCGAATCACATTAAGGAGGAGTTATCATATATGATGCAATATGAAATAATTCAATAATTTTTTATACATATATCGCAGATTAATAATTATTTTTTATTTGTATTTTGTTTTACCTATTTAATTTATACTAAAAAGTTGAAAGAAAAGTGTTCAGAACAAGGAGGAGCATTGTGGATGAGCACTATAGAAATATTGATCTAAGAATTTTATAATATATAATATGAGTTGATTTGTTAGTAATAGCAAAAATTGGAGTGATAAATATAGATTGGAATTTAATCACATCACTTTTTGAAAGGTGACAACCGAAAACACACACCTTTTATCTCACATGTGGTGAAATGACAATCATACTTTAAGATGTAGAAATTTTATAGGATTACTGATTGAGGATCAACCTATAAATGGAAAAACATATCTTGATTAGATGGCAATTTGTTATAATCTACTTAGAGCAGTTAAAGATCATAAATTTGTGTGGAGATAAGGTTAGGATGACATGGTTGGATGGTGTTTTTGGTGAAATACCCAATAACACAACACCTAAGGTGATACAATAGCTATTGGGTCTCTAAATAATAATGAAAACAAATCATAGCAGAAAATTAGAAATCCACCAAGATCCATGTGATTCAATGGATTCAATCAGAAATGATATAACATTTACCAACCTCTTGAAATGCAGAAAAATAGATTTTGCATGTGCCGCCTTATGCAAAATGAACACCCTCTACCAATATCCATACTCGAATGCAATGAATAGATTCACCAGGGGTGCTAGCTCCTTTCCTTGGCGATTAGGGTTTGATTTTTCTATTTTTTTCTCAAAGTTACAGAAAATTATTTTTTCTCTCAACGTAAAGTGATAACTACCACTTTAATTTAGTATGCTTAATTAAGGTTTAAACTATACATCTCACTATATATATATATATATATATATATATATATATATATATATATATATATATATATATATATATATATATATATATATATATATATATATATAGGTGAACTAACCCTAATTTTGAGAGAGAAAATTTTGAGCCCACATTTCTTATTAAAATAAGAAATACTTTATTTCTTATTTACTATAAGAATTATAATATTAACCTTATTTTTTATATTTACTTCGAATTTTGATTTATCACAAAATAAAATTCAAAATACCTGAATTAACCCTTAATTAGTCCATTCATCATATTCTATATGTGCGGTCCAATAATAATGTTTGATTATGTCAAAACATAATGTTCGTCATATAGGATACTATGATAATCTCAGGTTTAAGGATTGATAACATAACTATTATGAAATCACTAATGACATTAACCCATATAGTATCTCATAGTGGGCCTATTCAGTACTTTATTCTCTAACAAGTATCTATAAGTTTGATTTATATCACCATATATAATTAGGAAAGAGCAACCAGAACCAAAAATTAAAGTTTCATTATTTTTATCAACCGAACCGAACTTATAGAATAACCGAATTTAAATCGAATCAAAATTTTTGATCGATTCGGTTCAATTACCCAAAAAATCAAAAATTAAAACTATTTTTAAAAAGATAAAAAAAAGATTGTGTATAAAAATTATAAAAAAATTATAAATCATAATATACTAAAGTAAAAACATCTAAATTGTACCAATAAAAGTTCAAATTAAAGATATAATCCTAAAATATATAATAAATAATACAAAAAACATTAAATGAAATTTTTCATTTAATCGATTTTCAATTTAATCATCAAAATTCTAAATTATCACCTAAAATTAGATATTAATAATTGATAAATGTACTAATATAATTTACAACTCAAAATAAGAAATTTACATGTATAAAATAATTATTCAATTAAAAAATAAAAAAAATTATATAATTATATAGAATTTTGGTTTGGTTTGGTTTTTTTACGGTTTTTTTCTTCAAAAATCGAACAAAAAAACCAAAGTTTCCTAAAATTCAAAATTGAAAATCGAACCAAATCAAAAAATCAGTCGGTTCAGTTCTATTTTTTGGTTTTGATTTTTGCTCACCCCAATATATAATCATCCCATGATTATCAATCAAACTTATACTAGTCTTTATTTACCATTATTCCTTTAATGATAAATGACTAGGGATAGTCAAAATAATTCTAGATTGTTATTTATAAATATTATTATGATGTAACATGCCAACAATATAATAACATGATCAAAGTCTAGCAAGTGTACTAGATCAACTAATAATATAGGAAAATAAAATTATAATCCTATATATCGAACTCAAGAGAAACTTGTGTTAGTGTGAAAAATTTTAGTTTTTAGTATGAAATTTGTGTGTAAAAAAGAGAAAAGAAATCCCAAGATTGCAATGTTGAAGGTTTAAATAGAATTTTAAGTAACCAAAAGCAATAAAACTTAAAGCAAGCTAAGACTTAAGCAACTGGACTAAAACTTTAAACAAAAACGAGTAATCAAGATAGGTAAAAATCAATATTAAAGACAACTTTCACTAAAAGATTATCCATCTTAACTAATATTGTCATGACTTAATTAAAAAAAATACAAGTGATTACGAAAAAAATCAGATGAAAAAAAATAAGATATCTTAAAACAAGAACATCATTCTAAGCTTTAAACTTTTCTTATTAAGAATAATCCAACACCTAGCATAAAAATATGATTTTAACCTCCTAGATGTATATTAAAATCTTTTTCAAGCAAATTTAACTTCCACCTATTCTTAGTTTTAACTCTTCTTAGTTTTAACTTACCTTAATTAACACACAATTATATCTAGATAAGAAAATAATTATGCATCAATATAAGTAAACTAATCTATGAACATACATATCAATGGTTAAGAAAAAAATCTATTACTAATCAATATTTAAATGAATTAACAACCAAAATTTAGATAAAAGACAAGACTTTGCTCAAAACTAAGAAATAATCAAAACTTGTATTAATTTAAGCATAAACTAAGTCATAACAATATAGAGTTAAAGATTCAAGTATCCTTTAGAAAAAGTAAAAAAAATTACTCACGACTCATCTTAAAAACTAAAACAAAAGTAATAAGAAAATACAAGAACATAAATAGAAAAAAGCTTCCTTGATAACTCTATAAAGAGAAACAAAGAAAACTTTTATTCTTAAAAGAAAACTCAAAGTAAAAACTCTTCTCTTTCTCTAAACTTGTCTTGAACATGCTTTTATAGGCTCAAAAGAAAAAGTTTTTCTACCTTATTACTTCCTAATCCGAGTTAGAATGGAACTTTGGTTAATTTGGAAGTCTTTTATCGACAGAGTAGAGATTGGATTCTTGACTCGGGTGAGCACTTTTTCTACTCTCCCAAGCATTACTCTTCTGGACTTCATAATTCTCTTCTAAAGCCAACCTTCTCAAAATTACAACTATGCCCCAAATCTTCTCCTTTCTTCAATTCAAACCTTCTTTCTTTTAATTTAACGCTGAAAAATACCAAAACTTACAATTAAGCCAACAAACACACACATTTACTAATTAAACATAAAATTAACTAAATTAAAGCTAAATTAAGCACATATTATTCTAACCAGAATAATAAAATAAGCTTCAATAGGAAGGGTAAATAAAAGGCTCGAGAACCTAAAAGGCAAAAGATGAAATAAAATTACAAAAGATCTAAAGGCAAAAACAGGATAAACATTTCAAGAGTGAAATGTTACTTCAATAGCCAATAGTAAATACACTATACAAAAGATTGCATTGTGCTCAAGTAGGTACAATATTCTGACTCAAGAGTTAGTGAAATTTATGTATCTAATTGTGTGCTTCTTACTGAATTTCATCCTTTATGGATGATAGATTCAGGAGTAATGGGTCAAGTGACAAAGGATTGAGATGCTTTTGTCTAGTTAGTTTTTGTTCTTACTTTGATAAAACTTGGTTTCATTTACATTTTAAGGATAACAATGCACGCTTATGTTTGGATAATGCTTAACATGATTCTATTTTTATTTTAAACAATTTCATTATTATGGATATTAATCCTAATTATTTGAATAATACTAGTTTTTCCTTAATTTCTTCTTCTGCTTTATTATGGGAATAATGTAAAATTATGGCATGATAGGTTAAATCACATTAGGCAAGATCGAATGATTCGGTTAGCCAAAGTAGGTTTATTAGGTAACCTTAATAAAATTGATTTATCTACTTATGAACATTGCCTAAAAGGAAAACTAGTTAGGAAACCATTTGAAAAAGGAACTAAAGCCGAATTTCCATTGTAATTGATCCATTCAGATATTTATGGTCGAATGAATGTGAGGGCAAGGCATGGAACTTACTATTTCATCACATTTATAGATGACTATACGAGATATAGTCATATCTACTTGATTTCTGACAAATCAAAAGGGATGAGATGTTTTAAAAGTTATATAAACTTAGTTGAAAATCAATTAGATAGAAAGATCAATGCTTTAAGAACTAATAGAGGTTGGGAATATCTCTCTGATGAATTTAAAGCTTTATACAATGAAAAAAGAATTGAGCATCAGTTGTCAATTCTTAAAACTCCACAACAAAATAGTATAGTGAAAAGGAGAAATAAACTCTCCTAGACATTGTAAGATCTATGATGGCTGAGGTAAATTTGCCAATCTCCTATTTGGGAGATGCTCTATTAATAGCTATATATGTTTTAAATCAAGTGCTCTTTAAATCTATCACATCCACTCCTTATGAGTTATGGACTAGTCAACAACTTAACATAAACCATTTACAACTTTGGAATTGTGCTGCTTATGTCATGATACCTCAAGTAAATTTGGTAAATTGGGACCAAGAGATAAAAAGAGATCTTTGTGAGATATTATAAAGTATCAAAAGGATATGTATTCATGAGTGAGCAAAAATAATAGCCAATGACATAATTTGAATCACGAGATGTCATTTTCTTAGAAAATGAATTTTCAAAGTTAGGCAAGTGAGCCAAGATCTTACTTCTATGAAACTCAAGAAGAAGAACCATTAGGATCACTCCATCTGAGTGGGAGGAAATTTGAAGAAGAAGGTTAAGACTCTCTTCCCTATGATTTTGATGTTCAGGATCCTTACTCCAGTGGGAGTATTTCTAACCCCAGTGAAAGTATAGAAATTTAAGATTCTTATTTAAGTGGGAGTAAATTCAGGACCCTTGCTTAAGTAGAAGCATTCCTAGCTCTAGTGGAAGCATAGATCTCAATCCCAATAAAAGCATTCCAAACTACGATAAATATATGAAATATATTTATCAAGAATTAAAACTATAAAAATCTAAAAGAAAAGTGTTCCACATTGACAATTCGAGATAGAAGGCTCGAACAAAGCCCTCTTAGTTACCCCACAAGGTGAAAAAGAGCTTAACAATATTCAAGAAGCTCTTTCATGCCCAACTAAAGATAAATTAATTAAGGCGATGGAAGAAGAAATGGCATATATGAGATTAAACCATATTTGAAAACTGGTTAATCTACCTAAAAAATGTAAAAAAATTGGGAATATATGAATTCTCAAGGTAAAGTGAAAAGCCGATGGAAGTATCGAAAGATATAAAACTTGGCCAGTCGCTAAGAGGTTTACAAAATAGAAAGGGATTTACTATAAGTAGACTTTCTCACCTATTTTAAGATTTACATCTATAAGGTTAATTCCGGCCTTAGTGGCTAGTTTAGACTTAAAGCTACATCAAATGGATGTAAAGGCTACTTTTTTTAATGGATCATTAGATAAAGAAATATATATAGAAAACTTGTACGTTTCATTGAAAAAGGTAGTGAATATAAAGTTTGCGAATTGAAAAGATTAATCTATAGTCTTAAACAGTCTTTAAGATAATGATATTTGAGATTTTATAAGATAACAATGTTTAATGGATTTAACATGATTGATGAATATCATTGTATTTACATAAAAGCTTTAGAGACAAACTTGTCATTTTAACTTTGTATGTAGATGACATACTAATAGTAGGAAATGATATAGAGCATGTAAATGAAATCAAATGTTGGTTATCCTCTAACTTTAAAATGAAAGATATAGGTCAAGTAGATTATATTTTTAGAATTAAGATTTCAAGTAATCATTCAAGAAGGTTGTTATCTCTCTCGCAAGAGATATATATCAACAAAGTCCTTAAACTGGGGGTGAGCAAAAATCGAACCGATCGATTTTTTAAATTTGGTTCAATTTTAAATTTTAAGAAACCTTGATTGTTCGGTTTGATTCAATTTTTAAAGGAGAAAATCACAGAAAAATCGAATCGAACCGAAATTCTATATAATTATATAATTTTTTTATTTTTTAATTGAATAATTATTTTATACATGTAAATGATCTTATTTTGAGTTGTAAATTATATGAGTATATTTATCAATTATTAATATCTATTTTTTAGGCGATAATTTAGAATTTTGACGATTAAATTGAAAATCGATTAAATAAAAAAATTTATTTAATGGTTTTGTTGTATTATTTATTATATATTTTGGGATTATATCTTTAATTTAAAATTTTATTTGTACAATTTAGATATTTTTACTTAAGTATATTATGATTTATAATTTTTTATAATTTTTAGACACAATATTTTTTATTTTTTTAAAAAATAGTTTTAATTTTTGGTTTTTTAGTTAACCGAACCAAATCGACCAAAAATTTTGGTTTGGTTTAAATTTGGTTATTCTATAAGTTTGGTTCGATTTATAAAAATAATGAAACTTTGATTTTCGGTTATTTCAGTTTGGTTCATTTATTAAATCAAACCGACCTTTGCTCTCCCCTACCTTGAATGATTCAACATGCAAAATTGCAAACCTATTGATAACTTTATTGCCAAGAATCAATTTTTTAGCAAAAGTTTGTATCCTAAGATGCCATAAAAAATGGAATGCATGAGAAACGTTCTATATACCACTACTGTGGGCAGTCTAATGTATGCAATATTATGTAGAAGGCCTAATATATGCTATGCAATGGGTATAGTAAGTAGATATCAGTCTAACCTAGATAAAACACATTGAAAAGTAGTAAAAATGATACTTAGATATCTCAAAGGTAATACAAACTATTCTATTTGTTATTAGAGAAATGATCTGCAATTGAGAGAATACTCAGATATTGATTGGGGAGGTGATGTGGATAAGAGAAAATTTACTTCAGGTTATATATTCTTACTTGGCAAGGGTGTCGTCTTATGTAGTAGCAAGAAACAAACCCATGTAGCCCCATCAACAGTAGAAGCTAAATTTGTTGCTTCCTTAGCTGCAATACAAGATTCAGTTTGACTTGAGCAGTTTATGGACCACTTAAAAGTAACTATATCAGAGAAATTAGTGACAATCTATAGTAATAGTCACTCTGTAATACTCTAAACATCGGGTCAGCCGTGAATAATATTTTTCGATAGTGAATAGTATTTTCGAACTAAAAAGTACATCCGAAGATGAAAAATATTTTATTTGACCATCAAAAAATATTGATCACGGTTAGTTTGTTGTTGAAATTTGAAGTGAAATTGAGGTCAAATAGGCTTTCAAAAGTCCAAAATACGAAAAACAAAGCGATTCAATTTAAATAGTTACTAGATTGACCTAGGTTTGATGAAGCCTTTAAAAATAGTAAATGAAGTCTAAAAATTGCTAGAAATTTGCATATGTGCCTAAAATAATGTGTAGAATATTTTGACTACAAAAAAGTTAATTTTTCGGTAATACGGATAACAGTTGAATCGGATCGATCTGATTGAATCGAACCAGTAACTGACTTCGATTGGGTTAAAATTTTGTATACAACCTATTGTTGATATGATAAAAATGATGAAATTAATTTTAGAGTGTTTTGATATTAAAAAGTAAGAGAATTACAGAAAATAGAATAATGGATTTGATTTTGGGTTATTGGACTTAAATTAGTGGGCTTGGATTGAATCAAAGCCCAACCCAATTTAGCCACAATAAAAGCCATGTGAGAGAGAGATATTTTGGCAGCCAACCTTATCTCCTCAGCCACCATCTCCTTTTTTCTTTGGCTGAACCACCATAACCTATTTTTTCTCCATTTTTTCAAGTTTTCTTTCATTTTCTCTCACAATCCAAGCATATTAAATAAATTTTTTCCTCTCTAGATGATTATCTAAGCCTCTATCCCTTGATTAGAGGAAGTTAAGCAAGAGAAATCATGTTGAAAAGCTTAGAATGTCAAAGTTAGGTAAGAGAAAATCATGATTTTAATTTTGTTCTAAGGTACCTACAAGTATTTTTAAGTGCCTAGAATTCATTTATATGGTTAATTTAAGCATTTGAGATAAAAAAAAATTAGGGTTTTATTTGATTCAAATTTTGGTTATGGTAGGTTCTCAAGGTGAGGGATAAGCTTTCAAGGCCAAAGAAAAAGAAAAGGAAGTCTAGGCAAGCCTAAGCCAAGAAGGAAAGTGAGTGGCTACTGAATCCTTCTATTTTTCTTGAATTGGCGTGATTTTCCTTTATGTAACTTAGGAAAAATTATGAAAAATGCATGTATAATTGAAATTGAGCTTAGATTAATAATTTAGAACCTTGAATATGACTATTAGAGTACTTAAATTTAATTAAATGTATGTGTAAGATAGATTACCTTACTTGGCTAAATGATTTCTTAAAGAAAATAAATGTAAATTTTGTGTAATTTTGATGAATTAAGCCATAAAATGAACTTATAAATGAATTAATGTATCCATGAACTTTTGTAAAATTTATGAAAATTATTTAAGTATTTTTGAGAAAAGGGTTTGATTATGTATAAAGTATATTTATTGAATTTTTGTGAAATAATTCATTAAATAAGTAAAAATAGTAAATTATTGTAAAATAATTTACAGACTGTGCAAGAGTAATGAAAAAGTTAACCGATAAATTTACAGAGGATCACTAATGGACATTCCCATGAACTCATCCATTGCTGTCTAGGTTAATGGCTTGGCATTGGTTTGTGGGCAATTTTTTGAAAAAAAAAATCTTGAAACTAATGATAGAGAGCCAGATTACCAATTTCAAAAAGCATTAGAATTATGAAAGTTCAAACCGTTGGCCATGAGAACATGAACTGTACTCTTAAGGATTGAGTGTAGGACCGTTGAGTACCATTGGGAAAGGTACTGTTGAGTCCCAAGATCAGGTTGGGATCCATCCTGCTAGCTAAAAGGTGCAAAAGGAGGAATAAGACATTTGCAAGAGACATCAACCACGCTCACTGAACCGATCGATGACTCTTGCAAGCTCCGATTTCCTTCGGCTAAAATTCCTGCAAAAAGAAAATAAAATGGTGGCAAAGCCTTTTTCTAAGACTTCGATGCCTCAACGAGAAATTGACATAAATCCCTGTTGGTCCCGAAAGACACTCAAGAGGGGGGGTGAATTGGTGTGTCTTAAAAATTTTCTGGCCAAATTTCTAAGGAACAGAATTGTATGCAAGTGCAGATTTCTGATAGCTTTTCTAACAGATAATGTAAAAAATGCAAGATAACAATAATGATAGATTTTGCAAGTTCTTTTTAACCTTCAAATATATTTCTGAAAGAGTATATTAAACTTGTAGTGAATGTTTCAGAAATTCGTTTTACAGAAATTTGAAAACTCAGATTTCCAGAATATAAAACAGAATTGTAGAAAATAGAAAATAGAGCAGAAAAGTAAAGCACACACAGAATTTATAGTGGTTCGGCCAACCCGCCTACCTCCACTCCTCAAGAATCACTCTTGAGCTTTTCTCTCCACTCTTAACTCTTTTAAGGGCAAGAGTTCAAGCCAATATACAATCCTATGTATATCTACCCACAATATTTTTCCCAAGTAAAATATTGAAACACTTACTAGAATTTCACTTAGGTTCTAGCCAACCCAAACTCACAATCTTTCACAATAGAAATTCCTCACTAATTAATTACAACACAAGCTATAATCAATTGAGGATGATATGTAAAGATGAAGTGCAAGATGGAAAGTGAGATTTAAAACAAGTAGGCTTTCTCTTAAGAGTTAGAAAATCTTTCCAATATTTTCTCTAACATTCTAAATGTTCTCACAACTCATATTTATACCC
>JBBPFJ010000814.1:0-46422 GCA_037975025.1 Excoecaria agallocha | reverse complement strand
AAAAGTAGTTGATATTAACCGATGACATGGTACACCACGTGTGCACAAGTAGATGATGTGGCGTGCCACATCATTACTTCACGTGTGTACAAGTAAGTTGATGTGGCATGACATGTCACGTGCGCAAAAGTAGCTTACGTTATCTGATGATGTGGCATGACATGTGTGCATAAATAGATGACATGATGTGCTAAATTAGTGCTCCGGTGATTGATTTCGCTGAAAATCAATCAAGATGATTTTCGCGCAAAATAATGCAAAATCCAGTGATAATTGCATTACAAAAAATAATTTAGTTATTTTTTAGTCATTAGGTGTAAATTCAATGATCAACTGATCATGGGTGATATTAATCCATAATAATAGCATAACACTAAGACTATTTTTAAAAAGCCTGACCCATTTTAAGAATACAAATATTAAATATATAGATTTAAGTAATATTGTTCCATTTTGAAAAATTAATATTTAATAAGAATACTATAAAAATGTTAAAAACAACATGCATACACATATTAATAAAAATTATATTTATTTTACTGTCAAATCCAAAAATACACATGTTATAGTTTTTGTTTTTTTATTAAGTTATATATATAATATAAGTAATACATTAGCTGAATAAAATGTGTTATATTTCACATGAGACACATAATTTTATCTATTGAAAAAAATAGAGAGAAACACAGTTTCAAATTTGCTAGATGATTGGTGCTTGATCATCTTAATTACTTCTCATTAATAAAAAAAAAGTGCTCGTAAGAACATTCTTACTTTTTTAAAAGAAAAAAATATTATATAATTGAATTTATACTTTTACCAAATTTACAAGTGTAAAGACGAGGATGGACTAGTTGATCGTTCCATTAGTAATTTTATTAACTAGTTCATTATATTATTTTGGTATTTATCTGGTATTTTTGAATCGATTAACCAATAATTTTTTATTAATAATTAAAAGTTCTTAATATATAAATTTAATAAATTTTAAAAATTATAATGTTTTCTTAATATATAAATTTAATAAATTTTAAAAATTATAATGTTATTTTTAATGGTTAAAAATGCTTCAAAATGAAAATATAAACTAAATACAATATCGATTAAAAAATAAAAAAAATAAATTTTGTATAATTAGTTGTAAGAATGATTATATATATTCAACATAAATAAAATTAACAATAAAATGTCTATTATATACATGTAATGAATAAATAATTGTAACAAAAAATAATTCTAATATTTGTATAAAAAATATGTATTATAATTATTTTAGACAATTATATATTATAATATTTATAATATATGGAAATATTAAAATTTTAAATATAAAAATTAAAACAGTAGTTAACCATCAATTTTTAAAAATAAAAATTATAACTCTAAATTAATTGTTTGATGAACATAAAAGTCAGTTTGATTTTGAACCTCAATCAAAAATTTAGTTTCTTTTTTCCTTTTTTTTAATATTTTAATATTAGTTACAACTGTATGAAACTTGTAGACATGGTAATGAATCAATGAGTAGTACACTATATATAATATACACTGTGTTATAAAATTAATTAAATTAAAGATAGATATAATATAAATAGAGAATATTTTTCTTTTTGATTTTCTATACTGAATAACCACAATAGAATATTTATAAGTGCAAAATAGAAGAAGTAGACTTCTACTAAAATAGGGAGAATGATGATTTTGATAGTCATCCAAACAATTGATAATTATCACAATACTTCCCTTTGGATGACTATGAATTATAAATATATCTCGTTAAAACCTTGATAAAAAAACTCGGTGTGATAAAAACTTAGCGAAGGAAAAAGAGTACAGTATTCACATGTTATATACTTTTCTTCAAAAATACAGTAATTACAAAATTTCTTTAACCTGAAGCTTCGCAATACAGCTTACATGCTTTTTGAAAATCGAAGTTAGTAGAATTTTGGTGAAAAGATCAACTAGTGTGCTGCTTGAGAAAATTTTACGATTTCTTCATACTTCAATATTGTTGGTTGTTGTTTTTAAACAATAATCTACATTTTCACATCTCATATAACCACTCCTGGTGTTATTTTTCTAGAAATATGGAGTTGTTGATTTATGTTGCTTTTTATCTCTTCAAGAGTATCACTTTGAATTTTTTTTTTCATTTTCTTCTAAAGACTGATATCTTCCCCCTTAAAAAATCTATCACGCTTCTGGTGGACTTTAAAATCATTGATAATATTATAAAATATCCGATATGGACAATAATCATTTACCTTTTTCTATTTGGTAAGTCATACTATCAATATCATAATCATGGGATTTATAGTACACACTTTCTCTTGAATGTCCATTAATTAATATGTAGTGTGTCTCATTAAAATTCTTCTAGGAAAAATTCTATGGGATAAAAATCCAGTAAAGGAAAAAAGAGTACACAATATCTTTAATGCATATTATAAGTTGTCTCGTTGAAAACCTTAATAGAAAAATTCAGTAGGAAAAAATCTCAGTTAAGGAAAAAAGAGTACAACGTTTATTTTTCTCTCTTATAATAATATCGGTACACAACCTTAAATTTGTGCATGCAGAATTTTGATACGTAATATGATAAAATTCTTTTTCTCAAAATGAACCACATATATTTTGGATATGCTTATCATATTTCTTCTGGATATATTATGCATGGACTAAAAAATAACAACTAAAACTTATTTTATAAAATTACATGTTGTACATTTACAAGCATATACAAATTTATCTACACCTTTTATTTTTTTAAGATGAGAAATCTTATAAAATCTAATAATATATCCATACGTATAAAGAGTACATGACCAATGTATTTTTATACCATATTATAAATAAGTTATCCATTTTCAAATGGTTTTTTTAGCCATTTCTATTATTTCTCTTAATTATCAACCACTTTTGGTTGTGAACATTAATCATACAATATTAATAAGTATCATTTCTTGAACATACAATTTTTATGGTCATAATTCTATATTGCTTCATTCACTTCAAGGAATGAAACAAATAAAATAATTTCATCATAACATGTGTACAACATAATCATATAATAGCTATAACAAATGAATGCATTTAGTAATTTAATTCAAATATTTCTAAACAATTATTTAAAGATAATAAAATTATCCAAATAAAACACATATGATTATATAGAGAATTAAAATATTTAAAATAATATATAATTTTTAAGTAACAATTTGACAATTACCATGTAATGTATGATTACACAATGCATCAACAGCAATAATATATGATCATAAAATATGTTATATCTAGTAACTTTACAACATTTGAGTACTCAATGAAAGATAATATATAAACATATAATCACAATATAATTTTTTTTATTTCAATCAAATAGTACTCGATATTTAATTCGAGACAAAATTTAGTTTATAAAATTCGTTAAATCATTTTGAACTCTTCAAGATTTTTAGTAATTAAAATTATAAATAAATCATGATAATAGGTAAACTATAACACTTAATGTTCAGAAATATTTATATGCTGCAGGCATGATAAATTTTTTAGGACTTATATGTAATTTTATTATCAAATAGGCAAATAGTATAAATTAGTTGCATACTAATATATTACTAAATTGGCAAAAATTGAAAATTTATTGCATTCATTATAAGAAAATATGTATTTTTGCAATCAATGCCAATCCAGTGCAATAAATATCATAAAATAAATAATATTTTACGTCGTTATTATTTATTGCATAAATATAAATTATACTTTTTTGGTATCATATTTTTCAATATTTTGAATTGCAGGTCCAAAAATTTATATTAAATGCAAATAATATTTGTATTTTTTAACAGATTTAATTTTAAAATTCTCATTGTGTTGAAAGGCATATTCTGTAATGATCAGATCCGCATTGGTAATTGGCTAAGGTTTGCATATTTCTCATATTGGTAAAGGTGTTTTATCTCTTCCTTCTTGTCATTTTCATTTAAAAGAGCTTTACTATGTGCCTTTACTAAATAAAAGTTTACTTTCCATCTGAAAGTTTACCCGTGATAACCATTGTTATATTGAATTTTCGACTACTTTCTTTCTTGTTAAGGATTAGGTCACTACAAGAAATTCTTGAAATAGCAACGGAAAAATAGCAATGGAATTGATTCCGTTGCTAATTTAGCAACGGAAAAACCATTCCGTTGCTATTTAGCAACGGAAAATAGTTTTCGTTGCTAAAATTGGTTGAATTTTATAAAATTAGCAACCGAAAAAAATTTGGTTAGCTTCCGTTGCTAAAAGTGGAGGGAATTTATGGCGCCAATATTTAGCAACGGAATTTTAATTCTGTTGCTAATTAACGCGACAAAAAATGGCGGATAAATTTTGGGACGAAAAATAGCAACGGAATTTGGCGCCAATATTTAGCAACGGAATATAAATTCGGTTGCTAAAATAGCAACGGAATACAAATTCGGTTGCTAAATTAGCAACGGAATACAAATTCGGTTGCTAAATTAGCAACGGAATTTTTATTCCGTTGCTAAATTTCACTTTCAATGAAAGTTAGCAACCGAATTAAAATCGGTTGCTATTTAGCAACGAAAATTTATTTCGGTTGCTAAAATAGCAACGGAAATAAATTTCCGTTGCTAAATAGCAACGGAATATGAATTCGGTTGCTATTTAGCAACGGAATTTTTATCCGTTGCTAAATTTCACTTTCAACGAAAGTTAGCAACCGAATTAAATTCGGTTGCTATTTAGCAACGGAATCTTATTTCGGTTGCTAAAATAGCAACGGAATTTAATTTCCATTGCTAATTAGCAACCGAATTTATATTCCGTTGCTAAATAGCAACGGAATTATGATTTCGTTGCTAAATTAGGGGCATTTAAGTAATTTAACCTTTATTAGAACTATAAAATGCGAAAACCCTAGGTTTTCATCTCTTCCCTCACACCGCCTTCATTCTCTCTGTCTCTCTAAAGAAGCATTCGACGGCTCCTCCCTCACACACCGCCGCTCTGTCTCTCTCTCCAGCAAGGAAGTCGACGGCAAACATCTCGACACCCCTTTGTCTCTCTCTCTAGCTTCTCTGCGATTAACGAGCATTTAAGATTTGGAGGTAATCAAGTAACAATAGTTTCATCTCTTTTCCTGATTTATCCACTAGTTGATTCTTCTTCTTGGCTCTTGTTTGATTTTATTTAGTTTTTGATATCACTTATAATTTGTTTTCTACCTCGAAGGAGATATTACTGCACACAATGGCTTTATAGATTAATGTTGCCAGCAGCAAATTTACTGTTGGTTAGCAGATTTAACGGTCAAATAAGTGAAAGCACCGTATACTGGTCTAATTTCAAAATACAATGAGGTTTCTGTTGTTAGAGATGATGAAACTCTTAGTACGCTAGTTTTTGAAATCAATTCCTCTTTCCAATATACTGTTCACAATAGTACGTTGCCCCAGTCATTTACAATAAAGAGCAGATTTTAGTATTATCGGTTGGCTTATGTATTTATCAGTTTATAAGACCTTTCATTTTTCTTAATTTTTAGATAGTATTTTTTTAGATTTAACAGTCAAAAAATAAAAAGTATCAACAATGTCCTTTAAAAACTATTTATGAATGCTTTAGCCTATATATTTTAGCGATTAACTTCATCTCGTAGTCAATGATGACGAGTGTGTTTTTCAGCGTATTCATATTTTGAGTGGAAAATGGTGAGAAGAGAACATTATGGAAAAATGTAGTTGAGAAGTATGTCCATTATCTAAAGTGAAAGTGTGATTGATATGATATGGTTGGCTTGATGTATGCAATAATAGAGCTAAGAATAAAAGAGAACACAGAATCCATTCTAGCTATATAGCTACTTTTCATCTAATCTTCCTCTTGTGGGGTTGCCCTATCTGTAATGCCCCTCAATACACCCTAGTAGAATTATCACTCATTAATTATTAGTGATTATGCTTAATTAAGTATAAATGTTAATTGAAGGGTGTAATTGGAAAGTTAAAGTGTAAGTTTTGGGGTAGATTTTTGAAATAAAGGAAGTTGAGGGATCATTTGGCAATTGTTGCTTTAGAGTGACATTTGGACCAATTGGAGTTTAGGGAGAGGAAGATATTTTGGAGAGGATTTGGCCGGCCACTTATGGTCTTCATTCTCCATTTTCATCTTCATAATCTCCTAAACCCTAAACTCTCTCTCATCCTCTCTCTCTCTAGATTTCTTTGATTTTGAAAGAAGAAAAGTTGCTCAAGTTAGTGGTAAGATCACTTATTCTCCTTTGATATGTAATTCTTGGTTTAGCTTAATAGGTTTTCATAGAAGTGTTTTTATGTCTTGTTAGAAGGAGAACCAAGCAAGAGGAAAGGAAAAGAAACTCTTCAAGGGTGAAGAGCTAGGTGGAGATCAATTAAGGTATGGGAACTTAGTGTTTTATGTATGTATGTGTATTGATTTGTCATGAGAGATAAAGCTTGTGTGCCTCTCTCATGTGTTTTATGGATGATTTATAGCTTAGAAGGGTTTAGAGTTGCTTTTATGCAAAGATTGTTTGAAGAACATGAAAATCTGTTTTAAGGGTTATTTGACTAGTCTGTACATTTTTGCTCATAACTTGAGCTATAGTTACTTAAATATAGAAATTTCAGTTGATTTAGAAACTAGACTTGCATGCCTTGATTTTGTTAGAAAGGACCAAAATCTGGTTTTCACTGCATGATAGTGAAAATCAGTATTGAAATCTGTTTGTGGTTGTGATTTTTTTGCCTTTGTGAATAGTCTGTGGTTTTCTTGAATAACTGGAGTTTTACAGGTCCTATTGAAATGATTTTTGATGTTTTGAAAACTAGACACTTAGGCCTACAACTTTGTTGAAGGCCATTTTGCCTGAAAATGTTGTTTTACAGGTCAAAACTAGCTTTGAAGTCGAGACTGTTAATCGGTCTCGAGGCGGTTTAGGGATCACGGTTACCATGAATTTCATAGTAACCGTGAGGTTCCTAAAACGACAGCTTAAGACCAAAGGATACGTAATGGATCACGGTTACTAGGGATTTATTAGTAACCGTGACCCATTCTCGTAACATCTCACGGTTACTACCCTAGGCTTGGTAACCGTGAGGCAGTTAACTTTTGGTCCAGTAGCGAAATCGAAGCTATCTCATGGTTACTAAGGATTTCTTAGTACCGTGACCCATGTTTTTTACTCTATCTCACGGTGACTAGGAAATTGTTGGTAACCGTGAGGTATTTCGGATTTGTATCCAGAATTGAAAAGTTTTATGGATCACGGTTACTAGAAATTTTGTAGTAACCGTGACCCTTATAAAAATGTTGGGCTCACGGTTACTAGGAGATGCATAGTAACCGTGACCATCCCCTGTTTTTCAAAAATGTATCTTTTTGACCTCTTTTTGGTACAGACTTGTCTAAGCCCTTCCTAGGCTTATAAATCATCCTAAATAATAGTCATGTAGTAAAATAAATGTCCATGAATGCATGGCTTGCTTGTTAATTGAAAGGTGAGTTTCTATTCCTCATAATAGAAACATACATGAATTTATTTTAAGGAAATTATAGCATATGATTCTTAATAATGCTATATATATGAGAATGCTTAATATTGTACTGCTTAGCATTTTTTAATGCTATATATGGAATTATAATGATGATATTTCATAAGATATGAAATATAATATGTCTTGCCTGCACTTAGAGTCTTGGTTGTGGATAGATAGGCATGCCTATAGGGTACCATCGCAGATGCTTCTGCTTGACTCTTATGAGTCTTCTGTAAGTCTCTACATGAGGCTTGTCTCTACATGAGACTTCTGATTAGGTATCTTCGGATATCCTTCTGATTAGATACCTTCGGGCATTCTTCTGATCTGATACCATTGGGTATCCATTGCATCCGTTATCCACACCCCCACGAATTTAAGCAGGCAATAATTTGATAAGATAATGAAAGGAAATTTATGAAATGAAAGATTTGCATATTCAGTTGAAAGTTATTACTGTTGTTATTATAAGACAATGTTATAATTGCATTATTTCAGTAAAGATATTGTATGCTATTATTGCTAAATGCCTGGTAATAACTACTGCAAGTAGTTATCATCATATAATTAGTTGTTCCCTACTAAGCTTTATAGCTTAGCACGGGTGTTAATCCGTGTAGGTTTGGAGGGTAGACCATGTGTTCAGGGACAAAGCCAACAGTCTCCCAAGCCAACTTCAGGATAGACAATTGCATCTTAATGTATGAATTAAGTTTGCATCTATTTTGTTTATCAGTAATGTATTTGTAAATATAAGGCATGTAATTATAAGTTCTGTAAAAGGGATGATCAAGAATATGTAATAATGGGCCCTACATATGAGTAGTATGAACGTGTGTATGTTTATATATATGCAGCATTAAATGTTAAATCACATGATTAATGCGGCTTATGAATGTAATTAGTAACTGTAATCTGGTTTATCTAGTATAGTCATTACACTATCTCTTTTCTTGATTAATATCTTAATGAATGTGGCTAGCTACTAGTACAAGTCATGGTTAATTTATCAAAATTATTAATTATTTAATTAACCACATTTTTATCAATATATACTTGTCTTTCCCATTCACAGTAAGAACAAGTAAGCCATCAGGATTCAGAAGTCCATAGAAACTCCCCAAACTTGTGCTCAATAATGTTGTTATGTATGGTTCTCCTTTGTAATTCTCTGTTGATTTCTTCTTCACCACTATCCAAAATGTTTTTCTGCAGATTCAAAGTTTAGAAACCTTTGCATTTATTAAATTCTACTACTATATATTATACTCAATTATTCAAAACATTGCTTAAGCATGCTTGAGATTTAGTTATCATAAATGACTGTGGGATGTTGTAATTATGTAATTCTATATTAAATTCTGTAATTGAGGGGCTGCTGTAATTGGGCTGTCTTATTTTTATATTCTTGCACAGGTCTTTTTTTCAGATTGCTGTGGTACTACCCATTTTGCTCTGCTCCTGTTTATTATGCTGTATTTTTTTTTTTATGTGTGTGTTAGGATCCAGCTGTAAGGGGACAAAAATCAAGTCAGCAGAAGTTCAGTGGAGGTGCATTTTACACATCAGTAAGTCTTTCCAGTTTTTGCAAAAATAATGAGGACTATTTTAAGAATATTGTCTATAAAAATTGTAATTGACAATTTCAAACAAAATTCTAACAATGATGAGCTGATGTTAGATGGCAATCCAAGGCTTAACTTGGCATCCTTTGTGACCACATGGATGGAACGTGAATGTGATAAGCTTATCATGGCTTCCATCAACAAGAACTATGTCGACATGGACGAGTATCCTGTTACCACTGAACTGCAGGCAATTAATTCTTTTTATCTTTTAACCTTTACATTTTCCTTCTTTTTTTATCAACTTAGGATTACTGCCACATTATTTACCTACGACCAGGATTGAAATTGTTTAATATATCAAAACTCTTGATATTAAACTAATCTAGCATATCTGCTATAAGTTCAAGGGTAAAACTAGAAATTTATATTTGAGAGGCGAAAAATAAATTTTGAGGCTTTTTTTATATATGAAAGAAAATTTAATTTGAAGTCTTTCCAGTTTTTTCTTTAAATCTGAATATTGTCTATTTTAAGAATATTGGATAATATTATGTTAGATAATTGTTGTTTCAGTATCTTAACTTTTGCTTGAAATTTTATATACTATATATATACTATATACTGAGTTCCAAATTGGATTGAATTTGTAATTGGGTAAATTGAAATCTATGTGAGCATGCTGTCAAAGAATTTCTATGTGTATATAAAATAAATAATTAAAATGGTCGATATAGGATTTAGATAATTAGATTTCTTAATCTTTGCTGAGTCATAATTCGTAAGATTATAGGTTCTTTTAATAAGTTTATAGGTATGTTTATAAATTAAGTCAAGAATGAAATTTCATATTATCTACTTAAATAAAAATATTATTTTGTTTCAAAATAATGTTTATCAGTTTGCTCTATTAATTAGCCATTAGACTTGTTAACAATTGCTAGCTTGTCATATTCATATGCTTCTCACTATTAAAGCATTTATGCTGCAATTGGATTCCTCCTGCTATCTTTGTGTTTTTTTTTATCTAATTTTATATATTTTCGGAAATTCTAAGGATTTTAAATAAATTTATCTGTATTTTGGCTATCTAAGTTTGCCATTGATTTTTTTTTAGCATTTTTCATATCTCTTACTGCTTCTGATATCTGTTACTCATTTTCACCTTCAACTGAAGCACCTACATGACATTATTTCTGTTTGAAGCATCCACTGCTGTCAATACATGGGTTGTTAGTGGCTCAACACAGGCTGAGTGAGTTTCTAATAGTTGTAAACATGTTAATATATAAACCTGTTGATGCAGTGCAGCTATATAAACCTGGATGAAGTTCACATGCTGCTTTTGACATCTACATTAATGGAGGATTCTGTTCCTATGCATCAGAGTTAAATTTAGAATGTCACCGTTGGCAATTTTTCTTTTTCATTAAACATTTTGCAATAGGAGACTGGTGTAGTAGTATTTAGCATAAATTAACTATTTTGCTTTTCCCTCAACACCACCCTTAATGAGGTATAGGCATTTCTTTTAATTTGCATGTTCTAAATTTTGTCCTCTAGTAGCTTCTCAAATTAGTTGCATTTTGTTACAAACATAGCTTCTAATGCTATGTTTTCTTCATCCCATTTAGAAATAATTATATATTATTTCTTTAAATATATATATATATAAATATACCCATTTATTCAAGACAATGGTGTAAGAAATCAATGGAGGAGAATAGGTCGAAGTCTGCCCTCTGTGCCTCCTCTGAGTGCAGAGTGCTTGCTGTCAAGATGATTGTTAAGGATCCCGGTTACAACAAATATATATATTTACAAATATTTAGATAATTCTTTCATCATAACTTAATTTTTGGGTTGAGTTAATTAGATTCAAATATATTTTCTTTACATGATATCAAAACTATTGATTTTTGATGTTGGATCATCCCTAACATTCAATTATGTAAATTTCACACTTTAAGTTTTCCGTATATGTTCGGTTCTAAACATGATAGAGTTGTGTTAAATATATCTAACATGCATTAATTATAAAAATGTAATACCTTTGTTAAAAATGTGAACAATTTCTAACTTATAAGTTAGTTTTTGGGGTTGGATTAGATTTAAACACATTCTCTTTATTACAACGAAGTTAGGGGACTATGGCGACATTTAACATAAATAAAAACATAACTTGCGTAATATAGTATTTAATAGATTTGTTAAATGACAAACATGGGAAGATATTAACGTGAAAAGAAAAGAAGGTTAAAGAGTTACTTATGTGTTAAACACTGTTTTTAAGAACCCTTATATTATTTTAACTTAATGTTTTTATTAAATTTGTCAAATTTTGATCCAATGTGAGAATTCGATCTATATGATTCAATTCGATCTATTTGAGTCATTTTATATTTTTACAAATTTTTATGTAAATATAAAAATATTTTTTATAGTTCATAAATATATAATTTTTTTTTTATTTATAATAGAAAAGACTAGACATAGACAACATGAGCTATGAGGTTCCTACCTTTTATTTCGACTCAGCTACTTATTTTTCTTGCAATTATTGGATTCTGAACAGTTTCTTAATGTTTGGACCAAGCAGGAATTACTTGCACTCAGTGAAAGGATTGGGAGTGTTAGCACAGGTTTGTCTGAAGATCAGGTATCCAATTGTTTGACAGAAACAGTGTACTGTTCTTCAGGCCAAAACCAGGATGAAGGAACCTGTGTAATTTGCTTGGTAAGGACTTTTCTGCTTATCTACATATTAAAATGTCCGTTGATTGAAGAGCCTTGGGTACTCGTGTGGGTATGTTTTCTGATGTAAAGTACACGTTGTAATTTTCAGGAGTATAAAGATAGGGATGATGTTGGATCATTGAAAATTTACGGGCATGATTATCATCTGAGCTGCATCAAAAAATGGCTGTCGATGAAGAACTTGTGTCCAATCTGCAAAGGGTCTGCAGTGCCTGATAATATGAAGGAATAAGTTTATGAATTTGTCAACCATTTATCAATTATTTGAAAGAAACTATTTATGATTGTTGTATATAGTTACTTGCACAAAAGAAGGAACAGATTTGTATAAATGAATGGTGGTTAGTTTTAATACATTCAATTCTGGTATAATAAAAGGCTTGTAATATATATATATATATATATATATAATTTAGTGACGAAATAACGACGAAAATTCCGTCGCAAATTTTTTTATAATTTTGGCTAAATTTAGCAACCGAAACTTCAATTCAGTTGCTAGAAATAGCAATGAAAACTAATTTCGGTTGCTAAATATAGCAACGGAAACTAATTTCGGTTGCTAAATATAGCAACGGAATTTTATTTCGGTTGCTAAATATAGCAACGGAATTTATTTCGGTTGCTAAATATAGCAACGGAAATTCTAATTCCGTTGGTAAAAATAACAACGGAAAATACATTCCGTTGCTAAAAATACCAACCGCGAAATTTGCAACCGAATGTTTCATTGCTATTTTCCGTTGCTAATTTTTATTAGCAACAAAAATTCAACAAATTCGGTTGCTAAGTTCCGTTGCTATTTGCTGATTTTCTTGTAGTGGGTGACCAACAAAATCCTCCTCAAGTGTCGGAGTGAAGCTAGCCTGTACGTCCTACCCACATCTGACGGGAAGAGGCCTATGTAGTAGCCAAATTTTCCTTTCAATACTGGCATCGGAAGTTAGGCCATCCACATTCCAAGATAGTGTCCAAAATTATTAAAGAAAATAAATTAGATTATTTTCCTTCATCTTTGTCCACAATCTGTTCAGCTTGTTATATGGGCAAATTATCAAGGAAACCCCTTTCTTTGATTGTTCATACGACAATGTTTCCTCTAGAACTTGTCTATTATGATGTTTGGGGTCTGTCCCACACCTTGTCAACAACTGGTTTTCGGTATTTCATTATCTTAGTAGATGATTTCACTCGTTTAGTTGGATTTACTTTCTCAAAAATAAGTCTAATGTGTATCAATGTTTTGTTAATTTTAAATCAATGGTTGAAAAGTTATTTAATTTACCCATTGAGGCTTTCCAAACCGATTGGGGAGGAGAGTATAGAGCACTTCATTCCTTCCTTAAACAACATGGTATTTTACATAGATTAGCTTGTCCATATACTCATGAGCAAAATGGTGTTGTCGAAAGAAAAATCGGATATGTTGTTGACATGGGATTAACCATTCTTGCACAAGCAAAAGTTCCTTTGAAATATTGGAGTTATGCCTTTCAACATTCGGTTTTTACTATCAATTTGATGCCCACACCAATTTTACAAAATCAAACTTCATATTTTAAACTTTTTGGCAAGAAATTTGATTATAATTCTCTACATATTTTTGGAGGCATAGTCTACCCTCTTCTTCGTCCATATAATACATATAAATTTACTTTTTGAAGTCAACCCTGTGTTAACTTAGGTTTTACCACTAATCATTCGTCATTTATATTTGAACAGTGACATAGGAAGGATTTACATTGCCAAGCACTTGGTCTTTGTTGAAACTCAATTTCCCTTTGCCATGCTTCAACTGCCTCTTTGTTTCCACCCTCTCCCTAGTTGGATGTTTAGCATAGTTCTGCTCCAACTCTACCAGGTTTGGTCCCTTATCCTAATCCCACTTCTTTCACTTTATCTCTATCTAACTTCTCCTCTTCTCAAACTCATCCAAATTCGGATGATATCAGTCCCAACCAAACTCAAACTCATCCAAATTCGGATGATAATAGTCCCAACCAAACTTAAACTCTTTATTCTCTCATCCACTCCATGAGTCTTCCATCCTCACCCCCTTCCAACGACCAGTCCACGCCAATTTCTCCATTCACATGTTCCATCTTATCCCAATCAGCTCTTGGATTAAATCTAGTAGTTGATCTCACTACATTTTCCCAACCCACAAATATTGTCCAAAGACAACATCCCAACCGCACACATACCAAGACCATAGAGAACATTTCTGTTTTTTGACATAGGGTGAAAATAAGTTAAGTGTAGTGTTTTTCATTGTACTTTTCAAGATGGAGAATGTACCTTTCTCAAACTTATTGATCAAGGTTATAACTTACAGTGACTCAAATAGGCCTCTTAAGGCTATAGAATTTTTATAAGAATAATATCATTGTACTTTTCCTTTTCTTTTGTTCAAACATAAGATCAACTTGGATTTCTTAAGTGGTGCTTGCTTATTATATTTATTGATCAAGGCTTACTATATTTATTGGGGAATTGCATTTTGATAGGAATTTATTTTAGCATTTGCATGCTAATTGCTTTTGGTATGTGCCGTCTTGATACTTGATTGTTCTTTTTAGAGCATCTATGTGCCAGTAAGAGAATGCTTAGTGTGCATTTTGATTTCAGATGGAAGCTCCTAGTTCAAATTCTTCCTTGCCTCAGACCTCAAAAGCTACTTATGGTGAGGGTTGTAGTAGTAAGAAACCCTCGTATCCTTGCAAACGAACTTCTAAAAGAACATCTGCTATATGGGATCATTTTACTAGAGCAGAGAATGCAGATGATATTAGAGCTATGTGTAATTATTGTAGTAAGGATTATGCATGTAACCCTAGATATGGTACTAGTACTCTTTGGGCTCATCTAACCCATAAGTGTTTGGAGTATCCTTACAACCTTAACAAAAAACAAAAGAGTACGGAGGGGTTTAGAGATGAAGAATTACAGGTTTTTGTGTTGACCAAATGAGAGTGAAACTTGCAAAAATGATGATGGTTGATGAGTTACCATTTAGCATTGTAGAAGGAGAAGGATTTAAGAAATATTCTAAATATTTACGACCTAGGGTTGTAATTCCTTCTCGCATAACTGTTGCTAGAGATTGTTTGAAGTTTTATTCAAATGAGAAGCAAAAATTAAAAATTATTTTGAAGTCCGAAAGTGTATGTCTCACTACTGATACTTGGACATCAATCCAAAATTTAAATTAGATGTGTCTTACTGTAAATTGGATTGACAATGATTGAAAATTGCATAAAAAATATCAAATTTTTGTCTAGTTCCTAATCATAAAGGATTGACTAGGTACTACTATTGGGACTTGTTTATTAGATTGGGACATTGATCATATCTTCACTCTCACAATTGATAATGCAAGTTTCAATGATATTGCAATTAGATATTTGAAAAGTGAAACCAAACATTGGAAGGGTATTGTTTTAAGTCATGAGTATTTGCATGTTAGGTGTTGTGCACATTTTGAATTTAATTGTGAAGTAGGCTTTAAATGATTTGGATGAGTCAATTGTTAAAATTCGTAATGCAATTAGATATGTGAGATCATCTCCATCTAAATTATAGATTTTCAAAAAATGTGCAGATAAAATGAAAGTAGAAAGTAAAAAATTTTTGTGCTTAGATGTTGAAAGTAGATGGAATTCGACTTACAAAATGTTAGAGGTAGCTGAGAAATTTGAAAAAACTTTCCAGAAGTTAGAAGTCGATGATTCTGAGTTTCTTTCATATTTTGACAGGAGTGGGAATGAAAATGACAAAAATGGAGATGGAAAAAAAAGGGGGGGCAAGGAAATGGAATCATTGGGCCACCTGATGAAGAAGATTGGAAGAAAGCAGGATGCTTTATCAAGTTTTTGAGACTTTTCTACAATATAACATTAAAGTTTTCAAGATCATTATTGGTGACATCTAATGCCTTTTTCGCGAGATCATGTCATTACAAACCATGATTCACAAGTTGAGTTTAAGTAATGATAACATAATGAGTGTCATGGCTATAAATATACAGTTAAAATTTGATAAATATTGGGATAATATGGATAATTTGAATCTTTTGTTATATGTTGCTGTTATTTTGGACCCTCGATATAAAATAAAATATGTGAAATTTTATCTTGAGAAAAGTTATGGAAAAAAGAAGGCTAAAGAGATGGCAAATAGAGTGGAAATAACTTTGACTCGATTGTATAACTACTATTATAAATGTAGTTCAACTGAAAAAAATATAGGAGGTTTATATGGTTGGGGTCAAAATGTTGGTGATGTGAACATAGATGATGAAGAGGTGGATGGTGGGTAGATATTGAATAAGCTATTTGATAGGCATCTGGAAGAGGAAGAGAGTATAGAAAACAAGTTAGAAGTGGTGAAATATTTATCGGATGATTTTGAACTTAAAGTTGATCCTTTTGATATTTTGGGTTGGTGGAGAAAAAGTTGACCTAAGTTTCCTATTCTTTCTCTAATAGCTAGAGATGTTTTGGTAATATAAATTTCCACTGTAGCTTCAGAATTTTCTTTCGGCACAGGTGGTCGAGTGCTTGATCTTTTCAGAAGCTCTCTTTCTCCAATGATGGTGGAAGCACCAATGTGTGGTCAAAATTAGTTAAGATCAATACCGATACCCATTGACCTTCCCCATATAATGGATGAAATAGAAAAATATGAATAAATTGTGATAGGTAATGCTTAATCTTTTTAATATTTTGATTTGTCTTGTAATAAGTATTGAATGATTTTAATCATTATATTGATGCAAATTTTGTTGGAGTAATATCTCCAATAATAATGGAATCAGCTTCATCAATCAATGAATGATTCCAATATTGAAGGCAAATGGAAGATATATTGTTTAAATAGAACATGTATTTTTTATATGTATTTTTTTTCTTTTTTATGTATTATAATTACATCAATTAATTTCATAATTTACGAATTTATATGTAATTTTAAATTTTAGGGTATTATTAATTTTTTTATGAAATTTATATGTAATTTTAAATTTTATGGCAATGAATTTATAGGCATGAGATATTTAAAAAATATTTATAAAAATAAATTAATGCTTTATATATAAAAATATAAAAATATGAATAATTTATAATATAATATAAAAATTAATATAATCCATATAATTCAAATAAATCAACTAATCCAATACAAAAAATTTAATTCATAAGTCTATTGATTTGTGTTGGATTCAATCCATCTAAATTTTTAGACGGATTGAAGAGAAAATCAATTGTAATCCATCCAACCAATCTCTGAACACCTTTATCCTTACTTTCATCTCGGTTTCTTTTCTTACGGCATAAACTATGTTTGACACCTCGGTCAGCATCGATTTGATGGGGGGTATTAAGTGTATATATTAAGTTGCATTATTTTTTAATTCAATATGTACATTTGTAGTCTTTTAGCTTAACACAAACTCTTCTTGTACTTGTATAAATATGGCTCTGCCACATCAATAATATAATGATCATTAATTCCTCACACTAATAAGAATCTTGATGTGATCTAGTGATAGTATGGAACCATCTACCGAGCATACAATTGATATCGACCATATAACAAGTTTAATTGAAGATGAGCTTAATAATTTGCAACAATTATCAGATAAATGTTGCATCTACAGATTTCCCAAGATAATACATGGGTTAAATGAAGTCGCCTATAAATCTCAAGTAGTCTCCATTGGCCCATTTCACCATGGCAGACCAGATCTAATACAAACAAAGGAGTATAAGAGAATATATCTCCAAGATTTTCTGCAATTAAGCAAGCAAAAATCGAAGGTATTTGTTAGAATTATCAAAGAGAAGGGAAGAAAAACTTCGAAATTGTTATGCAGAAAACATTGAATTAAATAGTGAAGAGTTTGTGAAGATGATGTTAGTAGACTCTGCCTTCTTCATGAGCATGGTATGTACCCCGTGCCAGAGAGCTTAAACAAGCTAGAGTCAAATTCAAACTCAATTCAAGCCAAAACAAACTTGGAATAGAATTCAAAGATGTGATTTTAAAAATTTCATTTCTAAAGATTACTCATATGACCGAAATTTTATTACGAAATCTTCAGATATTTGAGCAATGTCATTGTGATGTGAAGTATATTAATGACTATATTGGGTTTATTATTATGCTTGTGAAGACTAAAAGTGATGAGGAAATTGTTGCTAAAAATGGAATAATGCATAATAGGCTACGGAGTAATGATTGCTTGTCAACTGTATTTAACGACCTTGCTAAAGGAAATGTTGTGCCTCGCAGGAGGTTTTACTTTTCAGATATTGTTGAAGACCTGAATTTAATTTTACATTCAAAGATTTGATTGAAGATTAAAAAAGATAATTTATGTGAATATATTTTAATTAAATTTTTTTAATCACATCTTAATTGTTTATTTAATTTATTAGTAATTTTATTTTCATTGTTATTATTGTAGATGCTATAAAGCTTGGAAAATAATTTTGTCAATATTTTTAAAGGTAAGTTATTGTTATTTTATTTATTTTTAGATAATTAATATAATTAAAATAAATATATTAAGCCATAAAATTAAGATAATTAATTCGTATATGTTATTTTATGGTTTATTGTAATAAATTATAATCGTCATTATTTGTGAATAAATTAGCGGTTTGAATTTAGTTATATTATATTTATTTTATATTGTCATACTTTGATATTTATGAAATCATGAAAGTAATTAGACATGTAAAATCTATTGACTTTAGTCAACATACATAATATTATATAAAAAATGAATATATATATATATATATATATATATATATATATATATATATATATATATATATATATATATATATATATGAAAACGGCAACTGTCAGTGTTATTTTCTGACATGCAGACTCCACCTCATTTCTTCAAATCCGTCGCATCTCTCAGCTTCAAAACGACTCTATTTACTCATATTGGAATGACATTGTTGTGCCATGTATGGAAAATAGCACTATACCTTGTTGTTTTTTGTGCAATTTTTAACCAAAATTTACTAAAACCCTACACGTCAGAAAATGGCATACAAAATTTTTGTTTTTTGATATACTAAAAGCCTAAATATTTTACTGTTACCCCACTTTTCTAATTATTTTCAATTTTCGCACCAAAATAAAAAAAAAATCCCTTCAATTTATACTAAAATGATTTTATTTGATGGAAATAAGAATGGGTTTTGCCAAGAAAGGATACAGATCAATCATTTTAGGCATTGTTTGGCATTTTTTGTCTTCTTAAAATTATATGAACGGAAAAAGATGCAAAAAATGGAATAATAATTATCAAACCTACCTAATCTTCTTTTTTTTGTTTTTTCCTCAAAAATCTGATTATTGGCTGTATTTTTTTTGGCTTAATTTCATGATCGTCGAACTTGTACTAAATTATAAAAAATAATATTTTTTTATAATAATCACTGAACTACACTTGTACACAAAAAAAAATACTTTAATTGGTTTTAGGTGAACATCTAGTCAAAAAATCTAGATGGCCCATCAAATTACTAATTTCTACCCACATGGCATCCCAACTAAGGTCACATTAGCATGTCACATGGTACAATGGTCATATATGTTGACACGTCAACCTGTCACAGAGCGTGCTGCCACGTCGCCATGCTACGTGAATATGTCCATTTGCCATTTCCCCTACCTAATAACCAATTAAAATGAAAGTGATTTTTTTGATTGGGTCAACCTGACTATTACTAGGAATTTTTGGCTAAATCTTTACCTGAAATCGATTAAAATAACTTTTGTATATATAAATATGAAATTTAGTGATTATTATAAAAAAATCATTATTTTTGCGTAATTTGATATAAGTTTGATAACTATAAATGAAATCATTTTTTCCCTTTTGCACATGGACAATAATAATCCTCACAAAATTCAATTGCCTGAATTTGGATTGAAATTAATCATCAATCAAAATATTTGTAACAAAGCCATAAAAAATATCAAAATCCATTAATTGAATTTTAGGCTTTATAATTAAATGGTTATAATAAAATAATTTATAGTACAAAAATTACAAAAATTCTATTTTATTCTAATTAAAATAAAAGTAATCTGAAAATTAATTTTTCATATCATCAGAGTGATAATTAAGTACACCCTATACAATTGTCATATCATTTTAGAACCAATCAACTTCACAAATAGACTTTAATTAATAATTTTTTTTATTTTCTATACACGTCATCTTTTCATCTTACAGTCTAATTTCAAAATGACGTAATAATCATACATGATGTGCTTATAATTAATTATTACCGTGGTGATCTATAAAATTGATTTTTAAATTATTTTTACTTTAATTGAAATAAAATAAAATTTTAATAATTTTTATCTTATAAAATATACTATTATAACTATTTGATTATAAATTTAAAATTTAATGACTATCAATATAATTAACACACAAATTAAGTAATGAAATTATACATACACGTATAACTAGATTGAAAATAATGAATTTAATTTGGGACTACACCAATAATAAATACAGGAAATTAAGTTTTTTTTTTACTTTTTCGTAGAGTTTTAAAGAGTGGTAAATTTTGCATTATTATTGAGAAAAAGTGAATATAATGTATTAAGTTTGAGCAAAAATGAAAACGATGTATTCAATTTGAATAAAAAGAAATACGGTGTATTCAATTTAGATAAAATTGAATACGATGTATTCACTTTGCGCAAAGTATATATGATACATAATTTAATTAATTCCCCAATTAGAAGAACTTTGTGTGACTTTAGCTAAAATTTGTTAACTTGGTGTATTCAATCTCCGCGTGCTCGAAAGATCGGAATTCAAGATCAAGCTCTAGGTAATTAATTACTCAGAAATATAAAATAAAAATTATTTTTATCACTGTATAAAATTTAAAATGTATATTTATATTACTATTTTTATTTGAGTGATTCAGTTTGAGTTGTTTTCTGAAAATAATGAATTTAGTTTGGGACAACACAAATCAGTCTTCGCAGTCTAATTAGTAATGTATTTTGCTGAACAAGATGTGTATATTCATTGGTAGGTTTCAGGATTTCCTCGAAAAGAGAAAAAGGAAATAATTTCTTGGGAAGAAGAATCAATTAAAAAGGACAATTATTGAAAGATAAAGCAAATAAAGGGACTCGTTAAAAATATTTGAATTCAATATTTATTAATTATTACGATTTTATTTATAATTGCAGAGTTAAAAAAAATGATCCAATTTAGTTATTAAAAATAATTAAATTTTTTTAATAATTTTAACTTTTTTGAATAACTTGAGATTCTTAAAGAGATTCATTAAACTATTTCCAATTTTTATTTAATCAATTTCTAGAGAGTTATGTACTATGTTTCAAGTTATGAACAAGTTAAGATTTCACCTCATTAATGGCTGAGGGGTTTTATTCCCAAAATTTGAAAAATTATATATTTTTATTTAGTCAATTTTCCATTTGAAACTCGAACCTATAAACAAAGTTGCTTGATCCAAAAAAAAATCTGAACCTATAAATCTATCTTATCCAATCCGTTTGCCAGATTTATTTTTAATATGTAATTTTATGGAAAGCATATCAAAAAAAATTTCTGTTAATAAATTGTGTCTGAACTAACATACAATGGGGGCATAGTTGTATAATTCAATTTAATTATTAAAATAATAATAATTTATTGAATTTTGTATTAAATAATGATCAAAATATTTACTTTAAAAAAAAGTAGTATAGTTTTGCTAATTTTAATAGAAGTATTAACAAATAAATTTAATTAAAATATTTTGAAAAACGTTCGTGGTTTAATTGTTATGGTTTTTAAATAAAAAAAAAGTTTAAAACAAAATTACAAAATGAGTAATTTTTCTATTTTTGTTTGTTCACACCATATGCCCTAGTTTCTCCATATACTACAAACTTTTAATCAATTGAATTTAAAACTTTCATATCTGCTGAGTAGATCTGACACCGCATGCTCAATAGTTGATGGAATGTTAAGAAATTACCAATGGACCAACCGAATTGGTGTTACATAAAGAAAAAATAAATAACTTGTGTATTTTTAAAGTTTATGAATTATATAATTTTAAAAATAAAATTTACATTCAATTCTACACCAATTTAATTTAATTTTATAAGTAAAAAATTTTTCCATGGAAAAAATAATTGAAGACAGAAATATACGGAAAGAAAATATATTTGGATACAATTAATTAAAGTTTTATTTTGAAACACATCAGAACTAAATAAAAATTTAATAAATTAAAAATCAAAGTTTTGATTTTTAATTTATACTAAAATTCTTATTGTTCAAATAGCAGAAAGCAAATGGCGTAATATTGTCTGAAGCCGCTAATTGCACAAAATGTTTTCATACAAAATTATAATAGTAAAATAGAGATCGGTAAACCAGAAGGTAGTACAATATTGTATAAAGATTTAATTCTTTATATTATGTATTATTATATATAATTTTATTAATAATATATGATACTGAAAAATGAAATTATCCTAACAATACATTATTATAAGTAGGAAGAACCACATATAATGACTAGGGGCACCCCAATTAAGACAGACAGGTCCTACTACTGCAATCAAGCACTCTAAGACAGAAAATAATACCTCAGCCTAATTACATGGACGATGACTTGCAGTTTTCTGGCGGAAGACAAATATCAAATTAATTTTCTCTGTGTGGGGATCAGAACTCAGACATTTGAGTTCTTAACTACATTTGCTGATGGCCTTGCGAGGTGGCAAGAGTTTATAAAATATAATAAGATATAATTAATTTATAAAGATCTTATTAGGAATTTAAGATGTTTATATATATATGTATATATATTATATATATTTTCGCTAAAATACATATAGATTGAAGTAAGATCGTGTTTGGTATTGATTGGAAAGGAAAGAAGGTATT
Organism: Excoecaria agallocha; assembly: GCA_037975025.1. Taxonomy (NCBI): domain Eukaryota; kingdom Viridiplantae; phylum Streptophyta; class Magnoliopsida; order Malpighiales; family Euphorbiaceae; genus Excoecaria; species Excoecaria agallocha. Next base: position 23,566 of record JBBPFJ010000814.1, on the reverse strand, counting down.
GGTTTTGTGAAATAAATCCATCGACTTCCTGTCACATCGCCGCTCACCTACTCTGATTACTGGTTAACACTCTCCAAGACACTCAAGTACTCCTCCAAAGATCGCCTATAAATAGCCAAAAACACAATGGCATCAGGTATGGAGTACCTAAAACTTCCTCTCCAAATACCCTTCCTCTAAAAGGTCACTGACTTAAGTTTCGGAGTGCTAAAACCCGGTTCCGACCGGGCTTCCCATTTTTCTTGCAGGTTCAGTCGTCCAATATGATTGGCTCCTCTGACTACCGGCTCTACCTTCTTAAGTAGTCCATCCAATCTAGCGTCCGCTAGCTATCTCGCTGCGAGATAAAGCCATTTCGAGCTTTATCAGTAACATTGATAATTTTTTTATTATAAATTATTTCAAGGAAAAAATCAATGATGCAATATCAACAGTGTCGGTTCTCTAAAATTTCTCCCTTGCATGCTCACTAACATATTTCAATGATCAACAATTACGGTTTTTTTTCCAATATATATATATATTGTTGGGGTACAACTGATCAGGTCCCACATCCCATATTGAAAAATTAAGGGAGAAATACCTTGAATATAAGTTTGTCCACCTAACTCCATTAGTATGAGACATTTTTGAATGAACCCAAAAATAAATTTGTACGGGCTTGACCCAAAGCGGACAATATCATACTAATGTGGAGTTGAGAGGATGTTTGGCCGTCCCAACATATATATATATATATATATATATATATATATATATATATATATATATATATATATATATATATATATATAACAGCTTTATCTATTGGAAGATGATGATGGTTGGCCTATGGAGAGCTAAATAATCCTATAACTATATCCATTCATAATATTTTAAATGTTAGATGAGGATAATCTTCTAAGATGCATAAATTTGAAAAAATTGCCATTAATTTAAAATTTGATGAATATTAAAAGAAGTAAATAAAATAAATTTAAAATTTATAAAAAATAAAAATAAAAAATTATTTTTGAAAAAAGAGATGCCATTCAATTAAAATAATATTGAATTTGAGTTTAATTTGGATAATTGAACACATTTTATTCAGTTTGTATAAAAATAAATACAATATATTTAGTTTAGTAAATTTAAACTTAATAAAACTTTTAGCCCATTTAATCTCAAAAGCTCAAAAAAAGTTTCATCATGCCATCCTTAATTTCATGGTATATTTTTATCAATGATCTTTTCTAAATAGTTGAAAAAATATAATCATTGTGATTATCACTTAATTTACGAGTAATTACATTTTTATACAAAATGGATATAAAAATAGATGAATATTCATGTAATATATTATCCGATGTAAATTAGTGGATAATGTCATCATAATTATATGAGATGCTTTATAAAGTTTTCAATTTGATTTGATCTCGTATTAAAAAAAGAAAGAAAGATCAAAGCAAGTAAAGATCCAATATGATTTATATCCCGATTTTAAAATGGTATCTGCCTTGTATTATGCAGTAGGTGCAACTGCAAGGCAAGGATTTTAAATTAATGGTTTTGTTCTATTTGTTCAATTGAGTATACTTTATTCAGTTTGATCGAGTATATTTTATTCAATTGAGTATACTTTATTCAATTTATTCAAACTATGTTCAATATTACTTAAACTGAGTATACTTTATTCACTATGTACAAAATGTATATTCATTTTCCTGTTTGCCTTTTACTTGTGTTGTTGTCATGTGTTTCTTGAGTTGATAACATCCTAAATGCTACTTATTTTTTTATTATCATTATTATTATGGAATGTAATTATAATACACATAAAATGTAATTAGATTTTATGTTAAATTGAGTATAAATGTAGAGAGAGAGTTTGAGAGAGAGTATTAGGGTTAGAGAGAGAGGAGGAAGATGAAGAAGATGATCCTTGCTTATCCTCTCCAAAATATCTCCCTCTCTCTTTATTTCTATTGGCCCAAATATCATATAAATGTTAAATTGCTATTTGGTCCTTTAATTTCCTTTATTTCTACAATCTATTACATTTATACTCAATTTAACATAAAATTTAATAATTAATTAGTGCAAATTCTCCTAGGGTATGCTGAGGGGCATTACAATATCAATGTCTTCAAAGATATCATTATCTTGTGGATTATTTGATATGGGTTACTGTGGCTATAGATTCACGTGGGAGCGCTCTAGAGGAACTGGCAATTGGATTAGAGAAAGGCTTGACAGGGGCTTGGCTAACGAGGCTTGGTTTAGCTTATTTCCAGATTGCCGTGTTAATCACGTTGGCATGATTCATTCAAATCATATGGCTCTTCTGCTCTCAACTATGCCTAGTAAGTACACTTATAGCTCTCGATTTCACTTTGAGAATTTATGGCTTCAAGGGCAAAGCTGTAAAAAATTAATTGAGGATTGTTGGTATGGCTCGACCCCCTTTTCTGTTCCCCAACGTCTATTCTCGTGCTCAAAAGCTTTGAAAGAGTGGGGCCGATCTTTTCGCATGAAGTTTTTGGATGACATCAAAGATTGCAAGCAAGAGTTAAATAGGCTTAGGCCTAAGAATGATGCTACAACCATTGCTTGTTTCAAACAAGCTAAAGAAAAGTTTGCAGGGTTGTTTTATCAAAAAAATTGGTATTGGTAGCAAAGGGCAAAGGTTAATTGGCTTAAAGAAGGTGACATGAATTCAAAATTTTTTCATACTCATGCCTCCTTTAGGAAAAAGAAGAATATGATTCACCATATTTTTGATGAAGCAGGGAATTGCTTAGATTGGAATTCAGGATTGCAGTAACACATAAATCAATATTTTGATGCTATGTTTAAATCCTCAAGTGGTAACAGTTTGGAATTCCTTAATTTTGTGAAGCCTTGTGTATTAGATGAACAAAATGAGGAGCTCCTTAGACCTTTTGAAGATGCCAAAGTTAAAGAGGCTCTTTTCTCCATGCATCCTGATAAAGCCCTAGTCTCTGATGGTTTTAGCCCAGGATTTTTTCAATCGTAGTGGGAGTTAATTGGGCCAGATGTTACAGAATTTATCTTGGATATTCTTCAAACTGGTAACTTGCCTGCATCCCTTAACGAAACAATTCTAGTGGTTATTCCTAAGAAGAAGCAACCCAAATATATTCATGAGTATAGACCTATTGCTCTTTGCAATGTGGTGTACAAAATTCTATCTAAAATGGTTGCAAACCGGATGAAGTTCTTATTAGATGGCGTGATTTCTGAATGTCAAAGTGTTTTCATTCCTGAAAGGTTGATAACGGACAATGTTCTTTTGGCTTTTGAAGCCGGGCATTTCCTTCATCGAAGAACAAAAGGAAATAATGGTACAGTAGCTTTAAAGTTGGACATGGCTAAGGCTTATGACAGAATGGAGTGGTATTATTTGAAAGGAGTTCTTGACAGGATGGGTTTTCATGGCAGTTGGATCAATATCATAATGATGTGCATTTCTTCGGTTTCTTATCAAATGTGTACTAGCGGGCACATGATGGAAAGTATTCTCCCTAGCAGGGGTCTTAGACAAGGGGATCCTCTCTCACCATATCTATTCATTTTATGAGCTCAGGGGCTTTCAGCGGTTATGGCTAGTTTGGAGCAGGTGAATTTAATTCATAGGTGCAAGGTGGCAAAGCGAGCCCCAACAATTAGCCCTTTTTTGTTTGCAGATGATGCTTATTTTTTCTTTAGAGCAAATCATTGTGAAGCAGCGGCGGTTAAAGATTGTCTTGCTAAGTATGAGTTTGCGTCAGGTCAATCTGTTAATTTTCAGAAGTCATTAGTCGAGTTTAGCCATAATATGGATCCGTTCATGAGGCAATTATTTTGTAATATCCTGGGTGTTTCGGTTGCTCACCAATCGAAATCTTACCTTGGCATGCCGATGTTTGTAGGACGAAGCAGGAATCAAGTTTTTTCTTTCTTCAAAGACCAGATTTGGAAGCGTATTAATAATTGGATAAATAAATTTTTCTCTTGGGGTGGTCGAGAAATCCTTATTAAAGCAGTTCTGCAGGTTATTCCTTCATATATTATGAGTCTATTTCTCATTCCGAAAGGCATGTGTGATTTCATTCATCGTATGCTTAACAGATTTTGGTGGCAGGGTTCCGGTGTTAACTCAGGTGGAATTAATTGGTCTCATTGGTAATTATCGTGCCATCCAAAGAAATTGGGTGGTCTGGGGTTTCGAAATATGCATGACTTCAACATTGCTCTATTGGGTAAACAATTTTGGAGAATTCTTTCTAATCCCAATTCTTTGGTTGCTAGAGTTCTAAAAGCCAGGTGCTTTCCTAAATGCAATGTGATTCAAGCCCAATTGGGTCGTAGACCTAGCTTCACTTGGCGTAGCATTCTGGCAGCAAAAGAGATTGTTATGCAGAACTATAAATGGCGGGTTGGTAATGGTGAAAATATTAATATTTATGGGGATGCATGGTTAGTTGATCCCTTAAATCCCATTATTAACTCACATCCAGTACCATACTTACTCAACTCCAAGGTGTCATCTCTGTTGATTGAAGGGTCAAGTTGGAATGTTTCTCTCATTCAAGCATGTTTTAACAGTTCACATGCTAGCAGAATTCTTCAGGTTCTGTTATCAGGTACTGGTACACAAGATCTGATCTATTGGCCTCTTGAACCTAATGGTCAGTATAGTGTTAAAAGTGTTGTCCGGAAGCTCCTTGATGATGTTCAACCTTTGACAGATAGTAATTTTGCATGGCAATCTATGTGGAGCTTGGCTATTCCTTTGAAGGTACAGATTTTTTTGTGGCGTTGTCTTACTGATACTCTTCGTACTAGATTCAACCTATTTCAAAGGCATGCGGTGGATATTTTTATTTGTCCATTTTGTTCTCCAATTGTGGCAAAAATAACTCATCATGCACTATTCTCATGTCCCTACTCTCAATCTATATGGATGGAAAGCTCCCTTGGTACATACTATGATAGTCTTGCTTCTATTACTTGTATTGTCAATAGCTGGTTATCTTTCTCAAACCGTGATGAGACTTATCAAGCTGTGTTTTTGATGTGGAAGAGTTGGAATAGAAGGAATAAATTCATTTAGGAGAGGCAGAGAATGAGTAATGGTGCAGTTCTTCGTATGGCAATGTGCTCTCTGTAAGGTCCTAAAAGTGACCCTAGTCAAATTATAGGATTTAATGACTAATTATTTGATTTAGACTAAATTAAATCTATAAAGTATTTAACATAAAAATTGTTTAAGGGTATAATTGAGGAAAAGAGTATAAGTTATGGGTGATTTTTTTAAAAGAATATATATATATGAAGTTGTGGGGTTGATTTCCTAAAGATTAAATTGTGTGGGGAATATTTTTGTTATATTCATATAATTGGAGGATTGATTTGGGATTAGGGGGCCCAAATAATTGAGGAAAGAGAAGACATTTAAAATAGACAAAAGAAAAGAAAAAAAAAGAGAGAGGAGAAGGAGAACGGGAGATCGGGATGGGGAGAAGAGACCGGCCAACGGCGCCGATCAGTGGCGACCTCCCCTGTCGTTGCTTCCTCCCTCTCCTGGCCACTGCAGCGGCATCACTCCTCCCTTAGCAAGGCCCCGTGATTTTTGCTCCACCATCTTTTTCTCTTCCTTTTTTCTTTCACCGAAGGCTCCTCTCTCCTTTTTCGGCGAGTGACAACGGCGGCTGATGGCACGACCACCATCGGAGATATCCCAATGGCGAATCGATTCTCTTTGTGCCCTCCGTTTCTTCCACTCGCTGGCGTTAGTGAGATCGAAAATGTGGTGGCCGATACTTTCCAGGGTGTTTTTCGGTGGATCGGGACGGCGAAAAGACGCGTGACCACCGTCGGTAAGCTTGGGGTGGCGTGAACTCCATTACGGCACTGACCGTACATCTCTGGTGAGGCTCCGGCGAATCACCGGTGACCGGTCCGACGAGGACTGAAACAGGCAGTTTGAAGCTAATTTCTTCTATATAGGTATGGGATACAGAAATTTTCTCCTTCAACTTTAGTTAAATAAATTATGATATTTATTGAAAAAAAAACTATTGTATGCTTAATATAAATGTTTGTGTCGGTATGTATGAATTGATAGAATACAGGACCTAAGTGTAATTGAATGGTAAATTAGAAATTTTTATGGGATGATTTCAAGGCTTATGGATTGATAACAACATAAACAAAAATGCTGGAGATGAAAAAGGAACAAACAACTCAATGTGAAGAATTTGTAAATTATCTAGTGGAGTCATAGATTTAGTTTTGTTATCAGATATGATTGAATTTATGGGAAAAGGGTCATGAAAATTATTAATAAACATTAATGGCATGTAAGAAATATTGACAGACTTTGAAACTATTATTTAATGGTGAATTTAAGATGTGATTTTATTAGAATTTCAAGTAAACTTTAATTAATTAAGGGATTTAGATAAGTGATTAAAATTAAAGTAGCGAGTGTTTCATCTTGCATGCAAATTCCTTGGAGTAGATTGGGTAATGGTGGAGTTAAAGCAAATGCATCAATATGACAGTAAGAAAATTTACTTTTGTAGGTGTAATTCTTGGGTTAAATTGATTTATTAAAGATGTAGTATGTATAATAGCATGTGAGATTTATTTGTCTTAAACTATTTATGATATAACTAAAGAATGATGAATTATATTGGTTAATATGATTGATGTTTCAATTAGTTTGAATGGAGTTGAGGGTGACACTTGCTAAAATATAAATAAAATATTTCATTTTACTCTTGAAGTTTGTAATGCTGTCTTAATTAATTCTTGGAATTAATCTCCAAATAGGTTATAATTGAGAAGTTTCATAGGTAGTAATGGAAAATAATGCTGGAAATTAGTGGTTATAGGTAAAAGATCATACTTTGAGTTTATAGGTTGAATTGGGAACTTATAGTTTTCTAGTTCTTGATCGGAAGGTAACATTGTTTCCTGAGTTCACTTACTTTATTTTGAGAAATAAAGACATATAATCATAAGAGTTATGTGTAATTAACCTCATAGCAGCCCTTGAAGTCTGATAAGCAATGATCATAAGCATTTGATTGGTAAATTTTAATTACATGTTAAACTTATTAATAGAGTAAGGAGCTATTATTTGACAATGGGTTCAATTGGAAGTTCTGAAATAAGTTAAGATTTAATGGGGTATTAATATTAGATTTATTTAAGGATGTGTACAGGTAAGTTAGTGTTAGATACTGGAGGTTTAATGCTGGAATGTGAATATGTTTTGAAAATAAAACTTGATGTATAAGCCAATTAGAGTGAGACAATATAGGGTTGAACAAGGTTGATTATGACATAATATTTAAAGCTTGGAAAGTATGGTTACCATAAATATTACTATAGGATTGTTTGAACTTGTGTCCATAAAGTTTAACCTTACCATTTAGTAAGAATTCTTTCTGTTATTCATTTGAAAAACAAATATATTGAATAGCTCTTAATTAAATAAAGTATTGGTTTCCATAATTAAATAGACTCTACGTGAGAATAATAATGTTATGGTACAAAGTCAGTAATAATGGAATTCGTATAGTGGCAAGCTATTGGTATAAAGGTCAAACATTTACTTCCCTTGATAAATTCTTGCTCGGTACTTGAATAACAATTAAGAATCTTATTATATTTAATGGATTCGATATAGTGGTATGTTTATGCTTTTATGATAATATGTAAAACTGGTATTAAATCTATGCTTGTACACATGGTTGATTTGGTATATGACTATTTAAGATCATATAGTTGCATTTATAAGCATGATATGAAATTTATGTGCATATATAGATATTTCTATTAAAGGTAATGCATTGAATGTATGTATCAAATATAGTATTACAGTATGAATGTATAGTGAAGCAATGGAGATGGTTATGATGAGCCATACAGGTATGTCCTTTTGTAATGACAATGTGTTTATATGTTGACTTTCGCATCAGTAGTCCAAATAATGATATATGAAGTCATTCTTATGACCAGAAAATAGTTAGGTATGAACTATCATGATTAGTACAAAAATATTTACGATTCTGAGTAACTGTACTTTCTGTATTGAAAAGAAATTAAAATGATGAGAAATGTGATAAATGTTTAGGAAGTAAGTGAATTCTGTGCCTTAGAAAGAGTCAGACAGTAAAACCTAGTTCAGGATATAATCGGCTGGCCATAGGGATACATATACCGCGGTGCAAGTCATGGCGACTTGCTTTACTATGGTTGGATAGTTGATCTTCATAGTACATTTATTATACGTACTGTCATATGTTCATATGTTGTATGGGGGATGATTCTGGAGGTCATTTCTCATTATGTTGTGGCCCCGTAGGGTCCACGTCCCATGTATCCGGTTTAAGGTTTTCTGCCGGGTCTGTACTAGGGGCATTAATATGAGAATAAATTAAAAAGTATAAAAGATAAGAAATGTTATAGTTCAGAACTCATTTGCATAAGAATTATTCATATAGATATATAGCAAATGATAATAAATTAAAAGTTACAATATTGATGAGCATGTGATTCTTTCATACTATATAAGCTATTACGGGTCAAGTACATAATATTTGGTATGATGTGGGGTTATGTAAGATATAATGTACATGACTAAGATTGTTTTACTGATTACATGAAAGTGAAATTATATTGCATACTATCTTTTAATGATGTATATATATGAAGGATTTATGCCAAACGTTTTCTGTGGTAACAAGTACTGATGTTTTTTTATGCTTGTATTTTATTGATGAATGTAAAAGCTTGGATCTAAGGTAATTAAAGGTATTAACTGGCAGTATTATTAAACTTTGTATTTTTATAATGGAGGTTATGTGTTGTAAAGAGTATCTTTAGATTATATTGATCCCCACTAAGCTTTATAGCTTAGCACGGGTTTTGTTATCCGTGTAGGTATCAAGATAGGCTTGTGTCTGGTTAGTCAGCTGCTTTGGTTCAACCATCTAAAGAAGGGATCTAATCTGGGCAGTTCACCTTTGAGGTGTATAGTGTAGCGAAGTGATTTAAATGTAAATTGTTCTTTTTTGTTGGAGTGTTTTAATGGTTTTAGAATGTAATATTTATTCATCTTAGGAAATGTGATTATATTATTTATGTATTGTGGTGCCCCTGAAGGGCTGAGAAATTGTCTGATTTGCAGGTGGGTTAGATAAGTTTTTAGGCGATACATTGCCGGATTTTTATTTGGTGATTAGTCAATTGGACAATTATAGTTTAATCAGTGAACTTAATTTATAAGTATTGCATGTTGGACAAGTCTGCAGTTGATGGAATAGTTAAGGTTAAAAAAAAAAATTCGGGTTATCTCATGTTCAATCAGACTGTTCAGTAAGGGTGTTACACTCTCTCAATCAATGGCAAGTGGTGCATCAAAAAGATTTTATCCTTGATTCTTCTGCTTTCCCCCCTTTCCTTAGAGTTATGGTCTCCTCCTCCGGTTGGAGTAATTAAATGTAATACGGATGCAGCCATCTTTGGAGATGCAAATCGGGTTGGTTGTGGGTGGATTTGTAGAGATTCCTCGAGGAGTTTTGTGATTGCTTATCATGGTTTACTATGCTGTCCTCTCGTCCCTTTAATGGAGGAAGCTATGTCAGTGAAGGAAGCCCTGAAATAGCTGAAAGAATAAGATTTTTCTTGGGTAGTTATCGAAACCGATTGTGCTGTCCTCCATAAAGTTTTGACGTCCCCTAGTTTTAATAATTCCTCTTTTGGATTGATTGTTCAGGATTGTTAGACATTAGTCTGTTCTTTTAAAATTGTTTCTTTTCTTTTATTAGAAGATCCGGTAATGATCTTACTCATATTTTAACTAGGATCTCTGTTGATTCTCCTGGAAAAAGATTTAATCATCATCCCCTTTGTATTGAGCATGGTCCATTTTTTAAAAAAAAAATCAGTCTTAAATAGAAAATGATACCTCATTGTAATTACATCAACGATGACTTGCAATTTATTTAATAAAAATGGTTTAAAAATATTAGAAATCTAATATTACTACATTTTAAATTAATAAAATTTTGATGGTGAATTGACTCAAATGTCAAGAAGGATATATTTTATTATAATAGGTTATTTATATGTCATAAACTTAATTTAATGCTAAAAAATTTATGCAATTTATTTTATAAATATAAAATTACTTTGGTGGTATATAATTTATCTATTTTTTATTTATTATTAGAAGTTATTATCGAAAATTTCATTTTTAATTTTTAATTTTAGTTATTTTATTCTATGTGTAAGAATTTATTTATATGTAAAATTTTTGTAAATAAATTTTATAATTTTAATTTTTTTATTTCAAATAACTGATAAAAATAAACAGTATTTTGTTTGTACTTAATATATAGTAGTTAGGATTTATGGCAGATTGACTGTTTATCCATTTGTAGTTACAAGCTAAAGAAGATTTTAGGCTCCAAATTCTAACACATATTTGAATGTATATTGGAAAAGTAATTCCATCTGATAAAGCAATACCAAGACTTTTCTATCAATTAAATTGTACTATTGTCACGTACTTATATATTACCAATTCCGTGACTTTTGGGGCATCCATTGGAAAAATAATTCCATCCCACTATCAAATTCATTTTCTCTGTGTGGGGACCAGAAGTCGGACATTGGTGTGGGGTCCTTTTTTTTTTTTTTTTTTCCTTTTGTATGTTGATTGGTAGGTTTCAGGATTTGCTGGGAAGGAGAGAAAATGAATTAGGGGTGTTCAAAAGTGGGTTAGGTGCGTTACAATTGATTTTCTCTTAAATTCACCTAAATTATTATATGGATTGAATTCAATCCAAATCAGCTGGGTTATGTATTAAAATTTTTATATTGAATTGGTTGGTTTATGTGGGTTATATGAGTTATGTTAATTTTTTTTATATTATATTATAAATATATAAATTATTTATATTTATATATTTTTAAATATAAAGAATTAATTTTATTTTTATAAATATTTTTTAAAATATCTCAAATTTATAAAACTATAGTGCCACAAAATTTAAAATTACATATAAATTTCATAAAAAAATTAATGTTGATCAATAGCTATAATTTGCAAAGATAACATATGTAATATCATAATATTATTTTATGACAATTGGGTTCACAACTTAAGATAGAAATTTTATGATAAATTTTTCATAAAATAAAATTAAAATTCATTAAAATATGTAATATTATAATATTATTTTATGACATTTGGGTCCCAAAAATATATTTCACTTCCTAATTGAAAAAAATCATAGAAATTTTTTTACGAAATTATTATTCTATCCTAATAATAATTTATTCCAAAGCGATCAACTTAGCATTTCATTAATTTTGAAACTTACTCTTACCGTCTCACTGGTTTATCACTTTTTAGAAAATAAATTTTATTTTAAAAAATTATTATTTTGACCATTTATCGTATTATATTCAACATTATCTTCATATAATATCAATAAAATATAAAATACATTAATTAATATTTCTTTATTTTTACACGCTTTACTGTAATAATTTAAATTGAAGATGTAGTATTTTACATGATTAAATCTATTGATCATTGAACTGACTAGAATTAATTTTATCTTTGATAATTAGATATATGACCACCTAAACTTTACAATTCGACACTGGATTTATTCTTTCGGACCCTTATCACTGCAAGTGAAAAAAAAAGAAAATTAAATTATTTTTATGGTGAAAAAAATAAAACTAAATAAAAAAACCAAAAATTTATTATTAGAACGGTTAAAAAAATCGAATCCAAATCGGTAATAAGCCAATTTATAATAAGCCCCTTCACAAAATCAAATCAATCTATAAGAAGCCAATTTAAAGGATCAAATCCTAATAATTCGGTTGAACCTAAATATAAATTTTAATTTTAAAATTATAATTAAACGAATTTAAACTTAAAATTAAGTGTCTCATTGGCTTATTAACTACATATAAATTTCACATATTTATATCTTGATTTTATTTTAAAAAATAAATAATTAATAAATTAATATTTATATAATTTCATTTGAATGTATTAATATTAATTTTGAATTTTTTTGTCACTTTATATTCAAATTTTCAAAATTTAAAGAACTTATATGTTAATTCGGTGAAAGGATTAAAATTTTGTCAGTGATCAATTGTATATGCTGCCAAAATTACTAACTAATAATTACCTTTCTTAAGCTAATAAGTTGACTTATTTTAACAAAATAGTATGAAAGCATCATTAAAAATATTTTTAAAGAAATTTTATAGATTTTGAATAAAATTTAAATAAAATAATAAAAATTGAAAATAAATGAGTAAAAAAAAAGTGTAAGTGAGAGTGTATTTGAAGAAAAGTGTAATGTGAGTTAATTGATTGGGTTATATAATAACTCATAATCCACATGTATATTTTTAAAATATTAGAATGGGTTATATGGTTTACAATAACTCACTATAATTATAAAAAAAAATGAGTTAGGTGGATTGGATTGAATGGATTAAATGGGTTACCCCAATTTTGAACCCCCCTAAAAGGAATACAGTAATTTCTTAGGAAGAAGAGTCAATTAAATATAATGTTTTTAAGCTACTAAATATAATGTTTTTAAATTTCAACTTACTTCTGCTGTGATCAGCTGTAAAAATAGATGGTCCATTGATAATTTCTTAGCATTCCATCAATTATTGAGCATGTAATATCATATCTATCTACTCCATAGTAGATATGAAAAATAAATTATTCCGACGCATATATTAAATTTCAATATTTTTTTTAAATTCAACTCATTATAAGTTTGCAGTATATGGAGAAACTAGGGCCATGTGGTGTGAACAAAAAAAAAGTAGAAAAATTACTCAATACGCATGTATAAATGATTAAAATCTCTATCCAGATGGACTAACATAGTTTGTGGTTCAGGATTTCCTGAAAAGCAGAAAAAAGAAACGATTTCTTAGGAAAAAGAGTGAATTATTTTTTGTAACCAAAAAAGAAAAAGGGACAATTATTGAAAGATAAAAACAAATAAAGGGACCCATTAAATTCAATGAGGTACTTATTACCAATGTTTTCAGAATCGGTTCGGAGATCGACTCGGTTTATCAACTGAGTCAAAAGTCAATTGATTGGATCAGGTCGACTCGGAGTTTTTACTTTTTATTAAATATAATTATTTATAAAAAAATAAAAATATAATATATCAAAAGACATTGAAAATTTTATTAATTAATAAATATCAATGTAAAAATATTAAGACCAACAAAATTAGTTGTGTTTCTAAAATTATTTGTATGCTACTTATATACCAATTGCAACACGGTGATGCTTAATTAGTCAACATTAATTATCTTTGGATGGTGCTTATCAATATCTAATTGCAGCTCCATTAACATGCAATTTAAGCAATCAAAATTTAATCCAATTTCTTACTAGCTTTTTATTCCTTATAAACTAATTATATATTCAAAGATTTCTATCGTTTCAAAATTTTCAATCATAATTACCAATTCATTAGTTGTAATTACTATCAAAGGATTTTTTCGATCTATATATAATAAACTTTTATATATAAAAAAATAATAATTAAAAAATTATCTACTGTTAGGATTAAACATAAAAAATTTTTGTGGTGATTCAATTCTACATTTAGATAAGTATTATAGACATTGTTTTTGTATATTTTGAATATATATAATAATTTGTTATGGATTTAGTTAAAAGAACACATTATAGGATATTTAAATTTTATGTTTTAATTATATCACTGTATTTTTTGAAAATTTAGAGATTGATTTCTTAAAATGAAAATTTTTTTGGTTGAACCGGAATCCGGTCCGAGTCACCGGTTCAACCGATTTTTTCCGAGTCAATCCGAGTTTTTACCCTTTCCGATTTTCATGTTAAATCGACTTGGATTGCTTGCCGAGTCACGGTTCAACCGGTCCGACCGCTCGAGTCAACCCGAGTTTAATAACCATGCTTATTACTGAAAAGGCTCTTTCCTTGAGTAATGGTACAACTAACCATCAGTATGGAATTAATGTGAATTCACATTAATTGATTTGAAAATTTAAAAATAAATTCAATTATGTATAAATTATAATTGGATATAATTAATTTATAAAGATCGCATTAGGAATATAAGGCACTGTAATATCTGCTTCATTCATATTTTAAAATTTAAATAATATGACACTAAAAAATAATATATTATCATAAGTTTTTTCTCTAATGAATAACCAGACATATTAATGTTTAATTATGTCCATAACTATTAAATTTTTTTAATCTTTTATACAAATCATTTTTTTTATATTTGATATTGTGCTCTTTTTATTTTATAGTTTAATTTAAAAATAATGTGACAATTACATATAATATATTTAATTGTGACCGTAGTAATCTATACAATTAATTTTAAAAATATTTAATTTTAATTAAAATAAAAGAAATTTTTAATTATTTTTATATTACCAACTATTATATTTCGGTCATTTGATTATAAGTATAAAATTTGAATATCATGGACGTAATTAACACAAATATTAAGTAATGAAATTATACATTTTCTCTGTGTAGGGATCATAAGTCGGACATCTGTGTGGGGATCATAAAGAGCGATGCATGTACCTTTGTCACCACGCTCTGATACGAGACATTTAAGCTAATAAATGTTATGTTTTTAAATTTGAACCTATTTCTACAGTGTTAAATTTCAAATAAAAAATGAGAAAGTAATTTTTAAAATTATGCTGTATAATTAATAAACTTTGAAAATACACAAGTTACTTATTGAGCATGTGTTATATCTACACCCGAATTATGATCAATTTCTCTGCTTTTATCTTTCAATAATAATTGATCAATTTCTCTGCTTTTATCTTTCAATAGTAATAATGAATTTAATTTGGGGCCACACCAATTAAGACAGACAGGTTCCACTACTGCAATCAATAAGTCTTGGACAGAAAATGATGCCTCAGAAGACAATGGACGATGACTTGGCAGTTTTCCAAGTCATCGCAGAAGACAAATATCAATTTCATTTTCTCTATGTGGGGACCAGAAGCAGCTCTGCATTTAAGACAATAAAGCAGTTCGACATATCATCGCCTCCACAATGTGGGTATCATGAGATGCCTTTCCTAGAAATTTGCCCATGGCAAGAGTTTATAAAATGTGAACAATAATTAACAAACTAATCCTTCATATGACATTATGATTATTAAATAGTCTAATTAATTTTGTAAAAATAAATCTTACCTCATTCATAATGCTAATATTCTTTTGTTTAAAAATCGGTAAATATTTAATTTGACTATTAAATTATTTAGTAAATGTCAATTTTTTCAAAAATAAAAATTTAAACTAAATTTACATGCAAGTTTTAATGTAATAATTTGTGTGACATTATGCTTTCACGGGTTTTTAACGGTTGCATACAGTGAGATGACAGCAAACATGTGCTACTACTATGCTTCAAATATCAGACAACCGAGGCTTAACTAAAATATTTAGTAATTATGCAATAAATTCAAACCTTTATAATTATATTCATGTAAAATATATATATATATATATATATATATATATATATATATATATATATATATATATATATATATATATATATATATATATATATATATATATATAAAATTTATTATAATTTAGTAATACAAAATTAATAAAAAAATACATAAAATAAATAGTCACACGCATTTATTTAAAGGACTATTATTTGTTTTTACACAAACTTGAAATCTTCAATGATCGGATTATAACTAAAATTATATATCACTTTTAAAAGAATAAAGTTGGTTTTGATGTGTTATAACTTTCTTTGTTTTGCCCTTTTTTATTATTTTTAATTTTTGACATTTGTAATCTTAATACATTAAGGTTTTTTTAATCCTTGTCATTGTAATACGTGCCATCGTCTTTTTATTAATCTAGCCAATCTCACTCGCTTCCTCACTTTACACCCCATTAGCCATTCTCACTCAGAAATCTGGCGAACGTCTCTTCCATTTCTTTCTGATTTTGCCATCAAACTTCCCCACTTCACTCCCATTAATCATTCAAAATGTCTGTTTATCTTTCAATTCTGAAGCAGTGGATTATAGATCCCATCCAAAACTCCATTGTTGTCCCCATTTTCATCAGTTCCATCCAAACTTTACTTCTACTCCCCGTTATTCTTCCCATTTTCAACCTATTCACTACAAATCCCCTCAAAGCTTTACTTTTTCTCCCCATCGTTCTTCCCATTTTGAACCAGTGGATTATGGATCCTCTCAAAAACTACGTAATTGTCCCCATTTTGAACCACTTGACTACAGTTCGCATCCAAATTCTCCCCATTTTCGACCTGTTGACTGCACATCCCATCAATAAATTCCTTCTTCTCCCCCTTCTTGCTTTTATTGGGAAGCAGATTAATAATGACCTTTTCAAATTCCTATATAATCACCTCCTCAAATGCATTTTTGTCCCCATCAAAACACACTTTTGCTACCCTTTCCGGTGCTATAGCTATGTCGAGAAACTCAATAAGCAGATTGAGAAGCTGAAGGAGAAAATACACAGCTTGGAGCAATCCGTTGTTGAAACTGATGAGATTACCACACGGCTTAGCAATGAAATTAATGAAGCCGAGGAGCTCATTAAGCGTAAAGAAGAAGCCAAGACGAAGAAGTGCTTATTTGGGTTGTGTCCCAATTTCAAGAGTCGCTATCAGCTCAGCAAGGAAGCAGACAAGAAAGCTTCAGCCATCCATAAGCTTTGGAATCAAGAAGGACTAGTTCCATTTTCATCTCTCCCGCCTCCGCAGCAGATTGTTGAGCCGTCTGTGTATAGTCGTGAAGCCTTGCCATCAAGGTTGTTGATCTTGAACCAAGTTATGGATGCGCTCAAAGATCCTAATCTTTACATGACTGGGGTCTATGGCTTAGGTGGTGTGGGAAAGACCACACTAGCAAAGGAGGTCCAAAGAAAAGCTGTGGAAGAGAAAATGTTTAAACGTGTGGTTATGGTTTCCGTCTCTCAAACGCCAGACCTGAGAAGGATTCAAGGAGAAATTGCCGATTTCATAGGCTTGAAATTCTACGCGCAGGAAGTCCCTGGACGGGCAAGTGAACTTAAAGAGAGGTTGAAGACGTCTAAGGTACTTGTCATTCTTGATGATATATGGAAAAAACTTGAACTAAATAATGTAGGGATTCCTCTCGGGGATGAATGCAAAGGCAGCAAATTGCTGCTCACCTCAAGAAGCCATGATGTGTTATCTCGTCAGATGGGCACACAGAAAGAATTCTCACTTGAAGTTCTAGGGGAAGATGAGACCTGGAAATTATTCCAAAAGACTCTGGAGGATGCTAACAATCCAGGACTGCAGGCTATAGCAATTGAAGTTTCCAAGAAATGCTCAGGCCTGCCCCTCTTAGTCAACATAGTTGCAGCAGATTTGAAGAATAAGGAGTTGAGTGCATGGAGAGATGCCCTGGTGAAGCTAACCGATCTCGAAAATGAAGAAATACATGGAAAGGTGCACGAGGTTCTTAAGTCAAGCTTCGAGAATTTGCCTAGTACTGAAGCGAAGTCATTGTTCTTACTCTGTTCTTTGTTCGGCCAATCTAATATTCCGACCAATCACTTGCTGACATATGCTATGGGGCTTGGTTTGTTTAAAAACATTATTAGAGTCGAACAAGCGAGAGATAGATTGTGTCAAACTATTGCAAAGCTGAAAGCAGAGAGCTTGTTGCTAGATGGGGACATGAATGGCCATGTGAAATTGCATGATGTTGTTCTAGATTTTGCTCGCTCCATCGCAAACAAGGACCAAAATGCATTTTTTGGTGTTACTGGCAATGGTTTTATGCAATTATGGCCAGTAGATGAGAATTGTACTAGAATTGTTCTGTATCACTGCGATATCTCTGAGTTTTCTGAAGGTCTCGAATACCCAAATGCAGAGTTATTGTCTATCGTCACTGAAGATTTGAATTTGGTTGTTCCTGATTTGTTTTTTAAAGGTATTATAAAGCTCAGAGTATTGAATTTGACAGGGATGCATTTGGTGCCAATGCCTTCATCGCTTGAATCCCTAACAAACCTTCATTCGTTGTATATGCATCGATGCCGTTTGAAAGATGTAGCCATCATTGGGAGTCTGAAACAATTGGAGTTTCTTAGTTTTGAGAAGTCCGATATTGTTGAGTTGCCGGGACAATTAGGGGAATTAACTCAGCTCAAGTCACTAAATTTGAACCATTGCTGGAAGCTCGAAGTTATTCCTCCAAATGTTTTACCTAAACTGTCTCTTTTAGAAGAATTGTACATGGATAGAAGCTTTTATAAATGGGATGAGAATGGTAATGCAAGCCTTATGGAGTTGGAAGAATTGAGGCAATTAACAACTTTGGAAGTACGAGTATTTGGTCCTAAGAAATTACCAAATCAGCTCTTCTCAAAGGGATTGGAAAGGTATAAAATATTAGTAGGTGAATGGGATGATTATTGGACTTATAAATGCGAAAGACGAATATCCATTTGGAGTATGCAAAGGAGACTAAAGCTTATGCTAAAGACGAATATCCATTTGGAGGATGGGCTTCAAAAGTTGTTGAGAGGGACTGAATATCTCTATTTAGGGGAGGTTGAAGGAATGGAGAATGATTTGTGCGATCTGAATGAGGAAGGGTTTCCAAAATTGAAGCAGCTCTGCATTAAACACAATAAAGCCATTCGACATATCATCGACTCCACAAAGTGGGTTTCATGTGATGCCTATCCAATATTAGAGACATTGGGTTTGTTTGAATTAAATAGCTTGGAGGAGATTTATCATGGTGGACTTGGAACGGAGTCTTTTAGAAAGCTACGAACTTTATGGATCTTTGGGTGTAATAAATTGAAGAAGCTCTTTTCATTTTCCACTGCTAAAAATTTGTTGCAACTTCAAGAACTGGAAGTGGGATATTGTGATAACCTGGAAGCTGTTATTCCAGAAGGAAGTGAAGATGGGATTTGCAACCCAACACAAACTGAAATGGTGTGTAAATCAAATGCTTTCAACTTAATTATTTCTGTTTATATTTCTTTTATTTCAACACTAATAATTTTGTCATTTTGTTGATTAATATGCTCTAATTAATGGTATAATTTAGTATACGAATTTATTGATTATAAGTTTTAGAAATAACAATGTGGTCTCAAAGTTCATTACATTCTTAATAAAGTGAATTTGTCAATATACTCTATTTTATAAAATTAAAATTTCAATATTATTTTTATAATTAAGTTCAATGAATGTGTAATTTTAATCAACTAAAATTTTATTCAAATCAAATTCAAATTTTTAAAAAATTTCATATATTAAAACCAAATTATTAGTTTAATCAAGTAAATTTTATTAAATGATAAGAATGTAACATACATGATTTTTAAAATCATAAATTAATACTCTCAATTATAATGAGATGTGATTTAATTCAAAATAAAGGTTTTATGGTATTATTTATATTGATTTAGTGAATTTAATTAAAGAACATTATTTGTGATGTTCTTAAACTAAATTTTTGAACTTGTAGTATCTTTAAATGAACAAATAAAAGCACCTCTTATAATAAGAGCAATGAAATAAATTTGTAATGCTGAAACATTAGAATTCAGAAATATAAAGAAAAAAATTGTTACAACTAAAATTTGAATTTTAAAAATACAATCTATATGATTAATGATAAAATTAATGATGGTTAAAAAAAATGCATTTTTTTATATAATGGAAAATTTTGACTAAAATAATTAAGAGGAATAAATTATTAAATGTATTAAAATGATTTCATTAGAAATAAATTAAAAAAGAAGGAATATAATTCTTTAATTTTATTTAGACAATTCCTCTATAAATAATATTTTTTAATTTAGTATATCAGTCATCTACTGAGAATGTATCTTCTACATTGATTGTTTCTCGTCCAAAACGAAACAACAACTAAAAATTCTAATTAGTAGAAATTGATATGTGGTAGAATTCAAAGTCACAAATCCAACAAAGAAAGTAACTACGATAATAAGGACTACAATAATCTGAATAGAACCATACAATACAAAGACTACAATAATATGGAAATTAAAACGTTATTTCTTTGTTTCTACTCCTTGTATTTATAGGCAGCAAAGAAAGTAAAAAAATAAAATAAAATAAAATAATAATAATAATAATAATAATAATAATAATAATAATAATAATAATAATAATAATAATAATAATAATAATAATAATAATAATAATAATAAACATATATATTTGCTAATATCTGTGCCTATAATAATTAAAATAATCCTGGTCTCTAATAGGCTCATATATGAGAGAAGATTTTATTCCACTGGCACTTTAAACCTTTATAATATATTGTCATATAAAAGTAGTGACATCCACTATTTTGCTTAATTTCACCTATTTCTATAATAGAAATTTGCAATTTATTTATAAAATCACTAATATAATTTTATAATTAGTTACAACATAGCTTCTGGAATTCAAGAGTTTGTAATGTGGTCACAATGTCACCTATTCCAATTACATTTAAAATATTCCTTCTGATAGGATTCTATTAGTATTCTAATTAGAGAGATTTTAATTACATCATCATCACTAATTACTTAAATTTAAATCCAATTTTTTAATTCATAAACTCAATTATAGTTGTAAATGGAAAAAAAAAATATATTTTAATTAAAAAAAATTCTTGATTAACGTTTAGGTTGCTTACCTCAACCAAATCAATACAAAAATTACGGAATGTAGGTAAAGCTCTGCTTCCCACATGTTTCAACATTTAGATTCTCAAGTCCGACTTCAATGGTAGGAAGTTCAATTCCAACTCTGAAAAACCAAGAAACAACAAAATTCAGCAAAAGAGGAATAACAAAATATTTCCTATGTATTAGTTTATTTAAATATTTCCTCTATAAGTAATATTTTTTTAATATATATTATATCAATAATCTACTTAGAATACATCTTCTACGTTGATTTTTTTTTAAGGCAATCAAATTATCTACTGTATGAAATGTTTATGTTTGTATATCTAACAAAAACAATGGAATATTTTTATGTGATTTTTTATTGGAAGACTTGATAATGAAATGAAGCATTGTGTACAAACAGATTTCTTTTCCCAATTTAACAATCTTGGAGGTGGAGAAATGCAAGAGTTTGAAGTATATATTTAAAACTCCAACCGTTAAAAGTCTTTTGCAACTAAAAAGACTTACGGTAAAGGATTGTCAATTGATGGAAGAGACAGTACTAACAGAGGAATTTGAAGCAGAAGAGAAGACTGATAAAATAGTACTTTCAAAGTTGGACTTTCTTGAACTCAGTAAACTTCCAAATCTCATTAGATTCAGCAATGGCTATCCTATTGAATTTCAATCGTTGATAGAAATGACAATAAACTCATGTGGTGCGTTGAAGGATTTCATCAGCAACAATTCAAGTAGGGTCCCCGATAATGTTCAGTCACTTTTCAATGAAATGGTGATATGCTTACATCTCTTTCTCTTTCATACATTTCACATTTTATTTGCTCTAACTTAACATTACCTTTGACTTAATCAAAATGTATAGCTAAATTAACCAATAATTTACATAAGATACATTAAATAATTTGATTATTCGGTAGATATATCTAAATGTTTTAATAAGATAGTGGATTATCCCATTCACCATATAATATTTTTCTCTAATGTTGAACTGGATCTTAAACTCAACTTCAAACACTTTTTTTAGTATCACTTATTTGGAGCATATGTATACACACACATAACCATGACTTAGTTTAGAAAAAGTTAAAGCGGAAGGATTTACGAAATGCTCTTTTATATTTTATTTTTAGGCTTAGTTGCTATTATTCTTTTTAATACGGATTTTGTTAATAATAATAATAATAATAATAATAATAATAATAATAATAATAATAATAATAATAATAATAATAATAATAATAATAATAATAATAATAATAATAATAATAATAATAATAATAATAATAATAATAATAATAATAATAAAGGAAGCTGCTTTATTTTACAAAAATTAAAAAATAAAATTTCTTATTTTTCGTTTTTCAAACTTCCTATTTCAAGTTAAGAGTTACACATCATATTTTTCTCTCTTAAAATTATGTTTTGCATAACAATTCGATAACTAATTGCTCATCTCAAATAAAATAAAATAAAATAAAATCAATAGTTATATTGCAAATATATTTATGATATTTTATTGTCTTTTAACTGTAAGATATGGAATATTTTAATATTTTCTAGTGCATTACATTTATATTGGCTATACATTAAAAATATTTTCTCTATATTGTTCATTGTTAGACAAATTAAATTATGTGATATAAATGCGTATTCAGTAAATATAAAAAATATATTTTATTTTCTAGTGCAAAAAAATATATTATGAAGTATTTGCAAACATATTTCTTTTCCAAATATAACAAATTGATCGTGAATTGCCAATTATATACAATTATTGCCTTATTTTCATCAATTCTAAGTTATGTTTAGACATCAATTTATTATTTATTTGTGTGTGTTTTGGAAGTTACTTGTGTTTATGCTAAACTCTTGGAAGGATACATTACTGAGAATAATAATAATTAATGGCAATGGCAGGCTATATTTCCTAATTTACAGACAATGAACATCTATGGAATGGATAATTTGGAATATATATGGCATGGTCAATTCGGAGATGATGATTCCTTCTGCAAACTTACATCATTGAAAATCCATAAATGCTCAAAATTAAAAGTTGTTTTTGCAACATCAATAAGAAGATTCCAGAGATTAGAGGAGTTGGAGCTATGGCGTTGCTCTATAACGGAAGTGCTATATCAAATGGAGGAGTTGGATTGTATTGATGAAGTAGCATTTGAGCTGAGACATTTGAAGATCTGGTCTATGGAGTCATTGAAGCGGATATGGAGTGAGGATGCGAATGGGGTTTTTACTTTTCCAAATCTAAAATCAGTTGACATTTATGACTGTGATGCTCTGGAGTATGTATTTCCAGAATCCATAGCTAGTGGTCTTTTGCAGCTGGAAGAGCTTACAGTAGAGTCGTGCAAGATGGCACATGCTGTTGGTAATACAAAAAGTGGAGAGCCTCACAACTTCAAGTGGCCAAAGTTGAAACATTTCCAACTAACAGATAACAGTCAAAAACTAAATCAACTGCTCCCTTGGCTTGCAAAGGTATGGCTCTCATTTTATTTATAACAGTCATAAATATTTATTTTACTTCTCAAATACTTTTAGAATTAGCTTATCTCACAATTAAGAATATAATAGTCTTAGCAAAAATATTTATAAACTAAATTAAAAGGTTCTAACTTAACTAAAAATAAAAAGAAATAACTGAATTAAAAAACATTAAGAAAATAATGATATATGAAAACACAGGAAGTCAGCTTGACAAATTAGTGGTTCTCATTTTTGGACACATGGAAGATTGAT